>ML370335.1:0-61350 GCA_005239525.1 Nicotiana knightiana
TATATATAGATAATACATGCCCTACTCCTAATACATATAGGATTAAGGTTAAGGTTATTTACTTCTAATTGGCTACTATAAACTAACAATTGCATTACGCAATACTGAAACTTTATGACTTTGATCAAGCAGCTGAATTGATCACTATCTATTGGTTAACTTTTAACTCGCAATGTCAATCAGTAGCATTTTCATATTATTAGTCTCTGTTATGCGTAAGGAGATGCATATCTAGAATGCTTGTTCGTGGAAATCAGATGTTAAATTGGCCTTTGATGCTTATGAGCTTCAGGCATAATCTTTTATTTGTCACTCTTATCCTACTTTAGAGATGGAGAAAAGGGTAGACTTTCTTTTAAATCGTTTGCACAATATGTCCTACATGGCATAAATGCTTCTAACAGGGGCAGATGTAGCATTATCCCATAACTTTCGACACGGAGTACAAATTTATGTGTAAAAATCCACTGAAATTGCAACAAAATAGTAGATATGAACTCATAGCTTTGAAAATATAATGTGTTCAATAATAAAATCCTTAAAGGTTGAACCCATAGGATTTAAATCCTAGATCCGCCTCTGGCTTCTAACTTGTATCGGGTCTTTGAGTTGTTTTTTCACAAGTGATTCATTTGGCAGGTGCTTTCAGTGGGTGTTTATAATCACTACAAAAGGATTTACCATGCTTCATTGCAGAAAGGGTTAGTCCATTAGCTCATGATTTATTGAAGACTTAATGTTGACCAGTGCATTTCGCTCTAAATTTCGATATCTTTGTATCATGTTGAATATTCTATCATCTTGTTTGTCTTTCCTTTCTTTCTTAGCTTTTATTTCTCTATATGAACCATTATTATATATACTTCTGTGTTAGGTCAGGAGCAGAATCAGCGAAGGATGATAGTGAGGAAAATGTGGAACTGGAAAAAAGCAATGTGCTTTTGATGGGGCCTACTGGATCAGGTAAAAATCTGCATACGATTCTTGTACTTTCAGTCAGTTACTTATGCAAATCTGTAACCTCAGAAACTTCCAGAGATTGTCAGCTGATAGAAGTTCCAATACTGGAAGCAGTCTGGCTTAAGTTTCCCTGAAACAGGGAAAAACTTCTTGCAAATCCTTGGCTCATAAATTTCATCAGTTCTCTCACTGATTAGTGGTGGAACTGGGTTTTTGTGAGGCTACAATTGTAACATTCAGCACCATTTTACTTGCCATTTCAAAAAAGAACTTTCAATTCCTTAGTTCTTTTGTGAACGTGGCTTTTTTCATTCTGGTTCTTTGTCTGTTGCTTCCTTAAACCTATGTTTTAGCCTTGGAAACGTTGAGAGCTTTTGTCAGTTCATATTGCTTGTTAGCAGGGATGTTCCAAAATTGAGAACCTTATAACTTACGATGTTCCGAAAGTGGGGACTGTAAGAGAAAGGAAGGGAATGTGGAAACTTTAGTTCCACTCTTTGTTAAATGAAAAATGATAAGAAGAAAAGAAAGTCATCTTTCTTCATCAGAACACCTTGACCGCTATTTCTTGTTTTGTCTGCCAACTGAACAAGGATTAATGAGACTTTCTTCTCTTTTTCTTCTTCTTTTGCTCGCCCTTATTCTCCAACAAGAGTTAATTTTCTGTAACACAGTAAGAATTGCAATAACTACAGATTGTTTTAAGAATGTGCCCATTTTCATTTTGTGGTTCTGTTTGTAGCTTCCTTAAACTAATGTGTAGCCTCACAAACCAATATTATTGTTAGTTGAAAATTGCTTACTTTTGTGGGAGAATTTGTGAAACTTGGAACTTTCTAACGCCGTTTTTGGAACAGGGAAAACACTACTTGCAAAAACACTTGCACGCTTTGTGAATGTGCCTTTTGTTATTGCAGATGCAACAACCTTAACACAGGCAAGTAAGATGCTATTTTGATGTGAACTTTTCCCACTTTGATTGTTTCTCTTCTTATTTAGTGAAGAATAAATGGGTGGACTGTGGAGTCTCTCTTTACTTACAATACTATACTATTATACAACCAAAGTAATCATGCATAAGTATTTTAAATTTGTTAGTAACGCAAGTAGGAAAGAGATATATAGAGTGATAAATTTCTAATCAATACTTGAATATGTGCTGAGAAAATAGAGTCTAGAAATGATTAGAAAATAGTATCAAGTTTCTCCCATTATATCTGGATTTAACTTGTTCCCCAAGCAGCACTTGCATCTAAAAATTAGAATAGCTCCTTTCTTGTTATTTTGAGCTCCAATATGAGAGTATAAGCACAGAAGAATAATTGGAAATACTTTTTAGTTGATCATTTCCACTGGGTGCTGGTTCTTTCTGAATTTACTTCTTGACGTCCAACTGAGAAGCACTTTTTGCTATCTTACAGGCTGGATATGTTGGTGAAGATGTCGAATCCATATTGTACAAGTTACTTACGGTATGGTTCCTACTGCAGAGATTCATAAGTTTGCAAATTACTGGCTGAGTTAAGCATGTCCCTGTTCTACATATTTCTTGGTTCTCGAGAAGTTGGATGTGTAGCTCATTCTCAAAAAAAAAAAAAAGTTGGATGTGTAGTTATTATCAGTACTTTTTTCATCCTACAGTTAATATGCCACGGTTTTTATTTTTTGCCCCATTTTTTATGTGCCGATAGTTTCTTTATATAGTGAGGGTATTACTTTAACTTAGAATATAGTGTAGAATCTTATGAAGGTTTCAGTGGTGCTAGGAATGTGATATTGTTGTGACATGCAGGTTGCTGAATTTAATGTGCAAGCAGCACAACAAGGGATGATCTACATTGATGAAGTCGATAAGATAACAAAGAAGGTGCTTGTTTTGCGTCTTTTTTGTTTATTGTAATTGCTTATAGCTTATTTGAAGAAAAGCTCTATGCGTTTTGTCAAAATATTTTGATCACTGTGTAATCTTCTTTTTCATCTGACATTTGAAGGATATCACAACTGACACACCTATTTTATTCCTCTGTTTTCTGTCTTTGAAAAGGCTGAGAGCTTAAATATTAGCAGAGATGTTTCTGGTGAAGGAGTTCAGCAGGCACTACTGAAAATGCTCGAAGGAACTGTGAGTGCCCTTTATCTTGGCCCATTTATCAACTATTGTTGTTTTCTAATGAATAAGTATTTGTCGGCTCTCTTTGGATATTAATAGCTTCCTCCTTATCCTTATTTAAAAAAAAAAATAGCTTCATATCTGTGTTCAACTATGTTCATGCTGACAAATCCGAAGGCTGTTATAGGTTTCATTTCTTGTATATTAGGGGAACCGATTTAACTTTGGCTGCAAATTTATTGGAAAGCTGTTAATGGATATGCTGTACTGACAGGTATAAATTGTTGTACATAAAGTTAATGCTGAACTGCAACCACTATTTCAATTTAAGCAGAAAAGATGTAGACCTAGCATATTTGGAAGAAGTTCAAATTTTAATGATCGTGGATTAAATTTCTGATAGACACTAGTCTAAGATAGAAAACATAAAAGAACTTGAACTTCTGTTGAATTGGTCGTGAATGAAATAAGGGCATCCCATATTGGAGTTTAGGCAAGGAAATATTTCATTAGACTTTAATATAAGGGAAGCTTGGACTAAGGTAAGATTCCGAAATAAGAAAAGTTATTAAATGGAGAAATACTTAAATTCCAAGCCTATTCTAATTCTCTTGACTTTGAACATGCTCCTCGAACTCAATGTAGTGAAACAAGTTGAGTTTGCAAATAAAACCAGGAATGTCCCGGCAAGTATGTTGGAAAAAGTTACTGTTAAAAAAACAGTCATCTCAATAATATCATCGAATCTCACCGGAATACTGATCAATCACTAAAAAGAAAAGCATTGCGAGAATGCTCTCATTCAAAAACTTGCAGGTAATTGCACAACAATGAATGTGCTTCTTGTATCACACACGAAAAGGAATTTATCCAACAACTTTCATGGTTGCAATGTGTGCTTGATTTTGTGATTTATGTCTCCCAGGGTGTATAGTAAGTGGCTCCCTATTTGACTCCCCACGATAAAAATGGCATAGAGTAAGTTTAACTTGGTATTATTCGTTCTTAATTTTCTTGGCAAGTTTTATGCAACTTGATAATGGATAATCATGCTTCTTCTCACTATCTTGGGCACACTTACCTGGTGTTCTTGCTTAAAATATCGAATATGAAAACTGATCAATGACCATCAGTCTTTTCAATTTCTACATTTCATTCTAAAGAAATCTTTGATCGTTATCATGGTAAACTTCACTGTCCTCAATTTGTTTTGTTTATATTCTACAGTGCTGTAATCATGATGTTTATCGTTTGTGCTTTAAAAGATTTGCAGTTTAGATTACGAATCTTGCTCTTATATCACTTAAAAAATTTCGTGGAAACAGCATCGTCCTTTGCTAATGATGTGGGCTGCTGCCTTTATTAACCAGTAGTAACATATATGTCTCTTTATCCAGATTGTGAATGTACCTGAAAAGGGACAGAGGAAGCATCCTCGTGGTGATCATATTCAGGTAAAGTGGATGAGAATGTGTTCAGTTCCTATTTTTCTTTGTTACATTCTTAGAGTTTTGCTACCTTTTGTTTCTTGAAAAAGTTATAATATTACCTCTGTAAAAAGAAAACGCTAGTATACAAGAGGCATACAAAAGATAAAAATCTCACACAAAAATAAACTTAGAACTCTGCTAAGAGGATACCTTACCTTACCCAAAAAAGAAAAATCACTCTGCTAAGTGGTAACATGATGTATAGAGTTTGAACCTGCCCAAATGCTGAAAGTTGGAAGGAGTAGTCTCAAGTCTTAAATGGGAGCTCCTGTAAACAAGCAAACCATCGTTTATACTAACTGGAATCTCACTGGTGCTTTAAAAATTTACCAAAAAGAACATAAATGGTCCCCCGGAGCTGTACAACATTGTTTTCTATCCCTTCAATATTTTTTTGATAAGGACATTAAGTGCTAGAAGGAGGGCTTGAACCTCCGACCTTGTGGTTAACAGCCACACGCTCTAATCAACTGAGCGATTGCAGCTATCCCTTTAATATATATGATTCTTTATTAAATAAGGAGATAATAAGGTGAAGAATCAATTGGTAAGTTAGACGAGGCTATGTCCAAGATAATTTTCCATTGAGAGATGTTAAACATTGGATCTCATGCTCTGAGCCTCTGACTTAAAAGTAGTGAGAGTTGCTGTAGATGAACTTGTCGATGATCAGCATCCTTGGGTCCACTTCTACATGTTAACGGGTGTGTCAATCAGTTCAGACAAAATAAAGTCAGGTGCTACATGTAGGCACTTTCTTTTCTCTGAATTGGAACCGAATGTTTGGAATCTCTTCTCCATTTCCTTGTTAAAAAAAATTAACAAACCCGAACGTCTTATGCTTCACTTGTTGAATTCATTTTATTTCTTCCCCTATGAATTCTCTAAAAGTTTTGCAACATTTATGCAGATAGATACAAAAGACATTCTTTTTATCTGTGGCGGCGCATTCATTGATTTGGAGAAAACTATTTCAGAGAGGTAATTGTATTTTCTGAATTCCTTCCTCTAAGTGCATCAGGAACTAAGACTTTTGTGAACTATGAGGGTTTACAAGGGGTTCTTATTATCAGACGACAGGATTCTTCTATTGGTTTTGGAGCTCCAGTTCGCGCCAACATGAGAACTGGTGGAGTAACTAATGCAACTGTAACATCATCCTTGCTAGAATCTGTAAGAATGGTGATTTAATTCTAAGATGTTTTTATATGCTTGAGATTGTGAGTTGTGCACAATAGAATTTAATATCTAGCCAGCTGCTATTCCTGAAAGATATCACTTCATGTTTCCAGGTAGAAAGTAGTGATTTTATTTCATACGGCCTCATACCAGAGTTTATTGGGCGCTTTCCTATTTTGGTTAGTTTATCTGCACTGACGGAGGACCAGCTTGTTCAGGTACTTATTATTTTTTGTTTTTATTTTGCTACTGGTGCTTTAGCTTTACATCACACCTCTTGTAGTGCGGCCCTTTCCCGTACCCTGCGTGAATGCGGGATGCTTCCTGCACGGGCTGCCCTGCCCTGCCCTGCCCTGCCCTTTAGTTTTAATTTTCCTACTGTAATCGCGGCCTGCATTGTATATGGAAAGCAAGTTGCAACTCATTCAGAATGGGAGGATGTCTCTCATGCTGACGGGTTGCGTCAATTGGTTTACCTTCAGAAGCTTAGTGTACCTACTGGAGCAATTATCTTCCTTTTGTGAAAAATACTTTTATCTGGAATAAGCTCTTTTAAGCAGAGCAAATATTGATAGAAGTCCAGTTGGCTCTCTCGTCATCAATTAACATGAAAGACCCAATATACACAAATGTTGATAATGATTTGTAATTACTGCTTCAGTTCTCTGATTGAAGAACTTGATCCTTGCTTATGAGGGAAATCCATCTTTCACCTAACAGATTTTAGTTATTGTTACTTATTCCCTGCCAGATTCCTTTTGTTCTATGCATTCCTTGCTTTGATTGTTCTTCTCTTTCATCGTCTTCTTTCTTTTTGACTTTTGGTCTTGTATTTGTTTTTCCAGAAAATTGACTTGGTGAATTTAATGTATTTTTCTTATTACAGGTCCTCACTGAACCCAAAAATGCTCTTTGCAAGCAATATAAAAAACTATTTAGCATGAATAATGTAAGTACAAATTTTGTGTCCTTCCTCTCTTCCCCCACTCACACCCACCTTTACAACCCTCCCACCCCAGGGCAAAAAGGAACGGAAGCATGAAAATACACATCCTCAAACCCTGAAGAAAGAGGTTAAATGTTGTATTCCACTGATTTGGACTTTCACATGCTTGTTTAGACTAAGCTACATTTTACGGAGGGAGCATTAAGGTTGATTTCCAAGAAAGCGATGGCTAAAAATACCGGTGCTAGGGGATTGAGAGCCATACTTGAAAGCATCTTAACTGATGCTATGTATGAGGTAAACTATGTTCAAATCTATTTTCATAGGAGCTTCACAAAATCTTTAAGATCAGGAGCAAGTGTTTTTGTACTTGATTCGCTTGAATGTGCAGATTCCTGATGTCAAAGCTGGAGATGATAGAGTAGATGCTATTGTGGTGGATGAAGAGTCAGTAGGTGCAGTAAATGCACCTGGATGTGGTGGGAAGGTACTTCGTGGAGATGGTGCTCTGCAACGGTTTCTTGCTCAGGCACATTCGGTAGATCAAAGAGTATGATTTGAACTTTCACTTGTCTATTTTATTCCCTCGCTATTGCCATTTCTTTTCAGCAGAATCATTCTTCTCCTAAAGTAAGCTTAGAATGTGTGAAGACATATACCCTCTGCATACAGAAAAGGGCATTTCCTGCCAAAACTTATTCGGGTAAGCTACACACATGCACACTGTTGACCTCTGGATAAATTTTATTGCCAGGAAAATCATGGGATGGCCGAAACCGAGCTGCAGGATGGTGAGTCTGAAGTCTCATCTAGAGCAATAAGCATGTAAGATCATTAGAACCTCAGTTTTTAGGATGCATACATGATTTTGTTCTTTAGAATCATTTGTTGTAAAATGTAAATTCATAATACAGGGTGTTTATCCCCTTGTAAACAACAAAGCAATCTGCTACCAGGAAAGTCATAGAAAATAGAATATGGTATAAGGAAAATGTAACCATTCTAATTTTAGTCACCAATGTACCAATTCTTTAGCAATGAGAAAACTTTGATTCTTCATATTTCACAGTGATTTGTGGAGCAAGAGTGGTCTCTTTTGAGGATCATAGCAAACAAATTCTATTGAAAGGTAGAATTAATACGTAATACGAGTACATTTGGACAAACTGGAGAAAACAGATAATCTTTTCAAAACTACAGCCTACAGCAATAAATTATCACGTGTAGAAAGTTGTCAAAGTTTCAGAACTACAGGAACAACTTTTCAGGAATAGAAGGTTGTCAAAACTAAAGAAGCATACTAAAGTGGGAGAAACTCAAAAATAGCCAGATTTACATGTGGTCATTCAAAAATAGTCACAGTTTCAAAAGTATTCGAAATTTAGTCACTTTTCATGTAACGATAAATCTGTACGAAAATGCTGTTCAAAATCCGAAAAATACTGCAGTATATTATACTGGAGTTCCAACATAAATATACTGGAACTCCAGCATAATATATTCCAGTATAATATACCGGTCCAACATAATATGCTGGAGGTTCATACACAGGTGCTCCTATCTCCAGTATATTATGTTGGAACTTTCTGCGTGTTGGAGTTCCAACATAATATGCCGGATGTTCATACACAGGTGCACCGATCTCCAGTATATTATGCTGGAACTTTCTGTATTGCAGCAAAATAATGGCTATTTTTCAATGACTTTACAAACCCCGTCCTATTTTTACTACTAAACTCTGCGCTTATTTGAGTACTCGCTCACTGATCTTAAAACGCTATGATTGGCTAATTTGCCGATAGTAATGTGGTCAGAGCAAAATGTAGAAAAGCGTGTAGTTCCACTGGGGGGCCTTAAGTTCAACACAATACAACGCACATTTTAGCGAAGAATAACATTAAAGTATGTAGATGATTCAAAAACTTCAATGAAGTGAAATATATTAAACAAACACTACGTCAATTAAGTTCAAGTTCGAGAGATGCAAAACATACAATCTTAAAGCTTTCAACCTATATGTCCAAGTCTCGGTGAGCAGAATTACCTGGTACATGATGCTGATTAGAAGTAGCAGGTACTTCGTAGAATTCGTCGAGGTGCGTACAAATTGACCCAGACACAACAATTTTGTGTACTAAGTTTTATTTTTAATCACTAACATATTTATCTATGACGTCTTCGTAATATATATATATATATATATATAATTCGTTTCCCCTCATTCATATCTTAAGAAAAATTTTAACTTTAAGGTTTCAGTTATATGAGTTTGAAGGAGAAATAAATGTTGACTCATTTGCACCAAAAAGGAAAAAGATAAAAAAAAATGCTACTATGTAATATACTATTAAACAATATATGGCATATTGCATTTTTAACAAAAGAAAAAAAATATATATATAAAAGAAGAAGGTAATGTGGATAGATAGGATGTTATCCAAGTCTTCACCAATAGTTTTGAGATGAGCACTGTCATCTGCCACGTCAGAAAATCCTTCCTATCAAATTGCTGCATCAGATTGCAGATGTTCGTTGGAAATCCAATAGCAGGCGGACACTTGGCACGTCTACATCCACCAGACTAAGCATTTTAGTGAGTGTCTCCACTCCAAATACCATCCTCAAATTCTCAATTCTCATCATCAATTCCTCTTCTCTAACAACTGATCTCAGCCTCAACTTCCTCCGGCTCCACCGTTAGCAATGGCTGCAGCTACCTCCCTCTACGTCTCGGAAATGTTGGGAAGTCCGGTCAAGTTCAGCGGTGTAGCGAGGCCTGCTGCTCCTACTCCATCCTCCCCTGCTACCTTCAAGACTGTTGCCCTCTTCAAAAAGAAGGCTGCTGCTGCCCCTGCTAAGAAGGCTGTTGCTGTCGCCCCTGCTGACGAGGAGCTCGCCAAGTGGTACGGTGAGTAACATACCTACTCCTTCCCTTTCATTTTACATGACATCAAAAGGACTTCTGGCACGTGCCAAATGTATCGTTAGAATTTATGGTTGTAAGAGCATATCATTTAGCAACAACATGGCTTGGTTTGGACTTCTTAAATTGAAACGGAGTGAGTATATAATTAAAGAATTTTCAAGAAAGAAATATGTCATTCCTAAAAATGGATGAATAGCATGTAAGATGAAACAGAGGAAGTACTCCATTACATTTTCTCTTTTTATTTTCCCTAATTAACTGCATTCACATGCTAATCCGTACATACTACAATAATGTCATATAGAGATTCCCAGCCCCTATAGTCTCCGTTTTACTTTTTATTCATTTGCTTACACTCAATATCTGAATACTACTTACAGGACCTGACAGAAGAATTTTCCTACCCGACGGTCTCTTGGACAGATCGGAAATCCCCGAGTACTTGAACGGAGAAGTTCCCGGAGAGTAAGCCTCCTTACTCTTTGCGTCTTTTTACTGGAATTCCATGCCCACATTTACAAATTTGGAATGAAATTACTGAGTATAATAATTTGTCTGTATTTGCTGCAGCTACGGTTACGATCCTTTTGGTCTCAGCAAGAAGCCAGAAGACTTTGCTAAGTAAGTGCGGTGACATATTAATTAAGTACACTCTCAGCCAATTTCGTTCGTGTTGTTTGTGGAAAAAGATTCTAATGTTAATATGCTCGATCTACTGCAGATATCAGGCATATGAGTTGATCCACGCCAGGTGGGCTATGCTCGGTGCTGCTGGATTTGTTATCCCTGAAGCCTTCAACAAATTTGGTGCCGACTGTGGTCCTGAAGCTGTTTGGTTCAAGGTATATATTTCCATCAATTGCACCTTTCATTTCTTTAGGAATTTGAAATTTATTAGGAGTACACAATACTTATGTCAAGCCGTTCACGGGTAAAGTTGGGATCGAAGCGTGGAAATAGCCTCCCGTAGAAATGCAGGGTAAGACTGCGTACAATAGACCCTTGTGGTCCGGCCTATCCCCTGATCCCGCGCATAGCGGGAGCTTACTGCACCGGACTGCTCTTTTTATACAATACTTATGTCCTCTTTTGTCTCGTGTCTAGACTGGAGCTTTACTTCTAGATGGAAACACATTGAATTACTTTGGAAAGAACATTCCCATCAATCTTGTTGTTGCTGTCGTCGCGGAGGTTGTTCTTCTTGGTGGCGCTGAGTACTACAGAATTACTAATGGTTTGGTGAGTTTCCCTTTACATCTTCTTACTGACTACGTTGCGACACTAATTTAGATCATATATGTTTGGCCTAAATCAGCCCAAAGATATTAAACGCTTTGGGCAAAACTCAAAGAGGGGTCATTGGCACCCAAAAATTTACAAAATTCCATGTATATGTCTTTAGAAATTAGTGATATATAAGTAGTGGACACCCTATATACAAAGCAGATTTTAGTTGAATCCAAAAGTGCACTGCTACCTTCAAATCCTAGTTCTACCTCTATAGTCTTACCCATTAAAAGTAGCCATACACCTTATACCTAGTTTCCTTCTTCTTCTTTTTTTCCAGCAACCAATGTGAAACTTTGATCACAAATTAACAATATCATATGCCGATAATTAATTAGACTGTCGATTTAATAAATTGTGTTTTGGGATGTAGGATTTGGAGGACAAGCTACACCCAGGTGGTCCATTTGATCCACTAGGCTTGGCAAAGGACCCAGACCAGGCAGCAATATTGAAAGTAAAAGAAATCAAGAATGGAAGACTAGCCATGTTTTCAATGCTGGGTTTCTTCATCCAAGCCTATGTTACAGGAAAAGGTCCAGTTGAGAATTTGGCTGCCCATTTGAGTGACCCCTTTGGCAACAACTTGCTCACTGTCATTGCTGGAACTGCTGAAAGAGCCCCCACTCTGTAATTCTACAGTTGGGCAATATGCAATACATTTTGATGCACTTGATCAGAGCTGTACTATGTGAAAAATTAAACCAGCTTGTAGTTCAAGACAAACTGTACTTAATTTCATAGAGCTCCAGTACTGGCCACATTCGTTCTTCAATATTCTAATCATATAACTTCGTTTCTTATATTCATTCCAGTTTTAACGAAATTACTTGCATTTTGTGGCTATATAATTCTATTTTCCCCTCCTTTTGTTAAAAAATCTTTAAAAGGTATAGAAATGAAATTTAAGGAGAATCTCAACCCGACTCATATTTTCCTGTTCGGTTTGCTTAAATTGTATGCATTAATTTTGGATCTGACTGCTACCATTACACATTCTATCCATTACACCTTTCCCCCATTTCCTCAAGTACTTAGTGACTCATTTGATGAGTAACGCTTATCTTATTTAAATTTCAAAGTTGTAGATGAAATTAATTTATTATCATCTTAATCATAGATAAGGAGATACATTTTATGAGCAAAAGGCAAGAGTTGCTAACATCTCATATGATTTGTTACATGATCTTTTATTTCAACAGTTATTTTAAAATTGTCATTTCCTTGAAAAAAAAATTACCATACAAAAACTGCTTGTACCATCTAAAACTGCTCTAATATATATGTTAAGTTAGCGCTACAAAAAAGAAAAACTAAGACAATCAAACTCTACTACCGCACACTAGAGATATATGTAACATTATTGTATTGGTCGAAATTTGTAACGAACTTAATAGCCTTGTTGGTTGTGGTCGAAGTCTAAGCCGACCACGATTTAGTGACGAAGAGTCCCTCTCAATAGAAGCCGACGTTTTGGTCGAATAGAGATATTAGATAGCAACGGTAAGATATGCTTAGGGTAGGAAGAGGGAATATTCCATTAGAATATTCCTTCGCTCGTACTTTTTTAGGATTTCTAAAGAATGTTCCCTATATATAGGAAGAGAAAAAGAGAAAAAGGGATTGAGAACCTTCTGAAAGAAATAAGTTTGTAAAGTTGACTATCGAGAATATACAAAACTTGTCTTTTCTATTGATTCTTGAGTTCGAGGATACATTTTCATCTGCAGGATCCAAGAATCTTGTATTCATCCACGTTTGCCATTATCAACATTGCTGACAAAGGGTAGATTGACCTTAGTCATTCAATATTTGGATGATATATTCTTCTTTATTACAGTTATTGTCATTGCATGCATTAAATCCACATCTCTCTTTGAGTATTCATTAGTAATCATCGTACACGATTGGCCTGCATTTACTATTGCGGCGCACAAATCTATCTCATTCATTATCAAACTTACAGATCTAATAGTCATTAAGTTTAACTAGGATTAACCCTTCATCTCATTTATCAATTCGTTTAAAGAAAAGATTAATACTTTTTTGACAAAATAATTTGGCACCGTCTGTGGGGATTTTCTAGTTAAAATCTTTAATTTCTGCAAGATCTAAAAGAAACACACATACAATAGTTATCTTTTTTCGTTTGCACGAACTAACAATGGCAGGAAAAGAAGAAGAAAGGCTAAAAGCCATAGCATATGTCACCACCAACCTCATGAGTACCATCAACGAGGCCAGTGGAGAAGGCGAAGAAAATGTGACACCAAGCGTCACACCAGGGCGAAGTGGTTCACCTCCTCCTCATGAAAGTGTAACCACCGCACGAGAAAGGGGGGCTTCCACGTCCACAACCGAAGAAGCAGCACTGGCAGTGAAAAAGCAACTGGAAGCATGGCTGACAAGTACACTAAACAACTTCCTTGACAAACCCGCTCAGGGAGCAAGTCAGAACACTGCACAAGCGGATGCTGCAGCTGTTAACGAGCAACCCGCTCCCCACCCAACAGGTAATACTAACACCACTGTTGATGCAGGCAATGACGCACTCACAGCCATACTAAAGAAGATGGAAGAAATGGAAAATGAAAATAAAGCACTCCGAGACCAGATGAAAGAACACCAGGAAAGGGTCGACAAGATACCCGGCGCCCCAAAACTCCTGCCTAAACGGGACGTTGGCCGGTTCGTCGAACAACCATACAACAAAGAGGCATCCCCGCACGACATACCCAAAACCTTCAAAATCCCACCGTATTTGAGAATATATGACGGTACGACGGACCTCGAAGACCACATCATTCACTACGTCACAACAGTGAAGGGCAACGACCTCTCAAAGGAACAGGTACCATCAGTATTGCTGAAGAAGTTCGACGAAACCCTAACAGGGGGAGCCTTAACATGGTACTCACAGCTACCAGCACAGTCAATAACAACGTTCGAGGAGATGGCTGATAAGTTTGTAACCGCCCACGCTGGAGCCAAGAAAGCCGAGGTCAGGGTGAACGATATATCACCCGATTCAACAGAGTCAGAATGAGTTTTCCAAATGTATCTGAAAGGATGGCCGTGGCAGCCTTCCAAAATAGGCTGAACAGGAATGGGTCGAGGGAGACCAGGAAATTGCTGAGCAGACTCATGAAATATCCTCCCACCACTTGGGAAGAAATCAACAACGCTTACTGCACCGAGGTTAGAGTAGACGAGGACGACCTTAACGGCCCAACTCAACGGCTAACGTCTGTCCAAATAGAGCCGAGAAGAGACCGCCGCAATGATACCCGAAGAGATCACTCAGGCCCACGTCCTAACTGGGACAGGCACCAACCTTACGTCAGAGCGGCTATTCCACCATCTCCTCGCCATACGGAAGGGTCGTCCAGGACATATACAGGGACTCAACGAAATGAGAGAGGTATTCCTCCACTATTATCTACTCACAATTTTTGTGTTTCCCCTTCAGAATTAGTGTACGCACTGGAGAAGCTCGGCCCGAAGGTAAAGTGGCCACAAAAGATGAAGTTCGACCCAAACACCAGAAGGTCGAACGCTCTTTGCGAGTTCCACTAGGAGCGAGGTCACAAGACTGAAGATTGTATAGCTTTGCGACGGGAAGTGGTGAACATGCTCAACCAAGGACACCTAAAAGAGCTGATGAGCGACCGAGGAAGAGCCAATTTCGTCCGCGGACGTGAACAACACCAAGGCCCTACAAAGCCACCCTCCCCCGCCTGTACCATCCAAATGATCATCGGCGGAGGCGATGAAGCCGCAATCAATCACGTAAAGTTCAATACCACGCATAAATTGAAGTGGTCAATCACCCACAAACGGAACGATGATCTCGAAGACAGTATCATCTTCGATAAGTCAGATACCCACGGTTTGACCTTTCCTCACCTTGATGCTCTTGTCATTACCTTATGAATTTTGGATACTGATGTAAAAAGAATAATGGTTGACGATGGAAGCGACACGTGTATTATCCACCCCGAGTTCTCGCACAAATGAGACTCGAGGATAAGATAGTACCACGTTGCATAACACCAACATGTTTTAACAACGCAGTTGAGCGGACCTCAGGAGAAATAACGGTACCCGTCCTGGCCGGGGGCGTCACCCTAGATACAACGTTCCATATCATGAACAAGGATACAACCTACAACGCCATCATAGGGCGACCTTGGATACACGCCATGAGAGTCATTCCATACAGCTTGTATCAAGTAATCAAGCTCCCTACTCCGTGGGGTTCGAGGCGAATAACACACGGCCCAAGAATGCTATTGCATCACCCAAGACTGTACATACACTCAACGGTTAAAAGGAACGGGCTCAGAAGCATATCAATTACCAAAGTCGGGGCCCAAACCCAACGAGCAAAGCGGCATCATCAAGGATCCCGACGTCGTGGAGGCCACGGAATCAACGGTAGAAGACCTCGACCCCGTCCAAATAGATAAAAATGACATCAGTAAAAAGGCTTACATCGGCCATAAACTCTCTGAACCAGGTAAATTTCATAAATTTCTAACTGACAATGCAAATATATTCGCTTTCTCCCATGCAGATATGCCAGGCATCTCGAAGGACATCGCTACGCATAAATTGAACGTAGATCCATTCTACCCACCAGTATGGCAAATGAGAAGAAAATTCAACGCCTCAATCAATAAAGCAGTCCGCGAGGAGGTGGAGAAGCTACTTGCCAACGGATCCATCAGAGAATCCAAATACCCTCAATGGATCGCAAACATCGTCATGGTGTAAAAGAAAAATGGGAAGTGGAGCATGTGCATAGACTTCACAGACCTAAACAAAGCATTCCCAAAAGACTCTTTTCCTCTGCCGCACATTGACCAACTCATCGATGCAACGGCAAGACACGAACTTCTAAGCTTCCTGGACGCCTATTCAGGGTACAACCAAATCCTCATGGAGGAGGAAGACCAGGAAAAGACCACTTTCATAACTCACCAGGGGACGTACTGCTATAGAGTCATTCCATTTGGGTTGAAAAACGCAGGAGCAACCTATCAAAGGCTGGTCACCAAGATGTTCAAAGACCAGCTCGACAAAACAATGGAAGTATATATAGATGATATGTTGGTCAAGTCCAAAAGGAAAGAAGATCATATCGACCACCTGAAAGAAACCTTCGATATACTGAGGCATTATGGCATGAAGCTAAACCCCAAAAAGTGCACCTTCGGTGTAACCTCGGGCAAGTTCCTCAATTTCCTGGTGTCATAAAGAGGCATCGAGGTCAACCCCGACCAGATCAAAGCTATCGAAGGAATACCTAAAGTGCCGACCAGCAAGAAACAGGTGCAAAAACTAACCGGCCGTATAGCCGCCCTGTCGAGATTCATATCACGATCCTCCGATAGATGCCACAAAATTTTCAATGTACTCAAGAAAGACAACAGGATCTAGTGGCACTTAGAATGCATTGAGGCCTTAAGGGAGATAAAGGCATATCCGTCCTCGACCCCACTACTCGCCAAAGCAGAACCCGACGAACGCCTCCTGATATATTTGGCCGTGTCAGAAGTAGCGATAAGTGCAGTGCTTGTCCGTGAAAACAAAGGTACGCAGTCTCCAATTTACGATATTAGCAAAACCCTGGTCGATGTCAAAACGAGGTACCCCCACCTTGAAAAGTTATCTTTGGCATTGGTCATAGCTTCACGAAAGCTTAGACCTTATTTTCAATGTCATCCCATATTGGTAGTCATGACATTCCCCTTAGAAGCATTTTACATAATCCCGAACTACCGAGGAGGTTAGCCAAATGGGTCATCGAATTAAGCGATCACGATATCACATATCAGCCGCGAACGACGATAAAGTCGCAAGTACTAGCAGACTTCGTCACTGACTTCATCGCCAAAATAATGCCTGAAGTCGATCAGGAAACTTCTCGTACTGCTCCCAACGTACCCGACCTAAGGGTCTTATACACCGACGGCTCCTCTAACACGTCAGGATCTAGACTAGGACTCGTACTCGAGGTCCCAACGGGCGAAGTCATCTGCCAGTCCATACGGTACCCCGACATGACTAACAACGAGGCCGAGTACGAGGCCATAATTGCAGGACTAAAACTAGATCTCAAATATGGAGCATGATGAGTCGTCCTTTGGTGCGATTCACAACTCGTCGTCAACCAAGTCACATGGACTTACCAAATCAAGGAGCAAAGGCTACAAAAGTACCAAACAGAAATCCATAAACTACTGCTGAAATTTGACGAATGCTAATTCGATCAAGTACCTCGAGCTCAAAACACCAAGGCAGATGGCCTCGCTAAACTAGCAGCAACAACAAAAAACATAAATGGAAAGAAGAACGTGGTCGCGCTACCCCACTCGTCGATAGACCAACTTAAGATACACTCTGTAAACTTAACTTGGGACTGGCACAACCGTATTATAACCTACTTGTAGGAGGGAATACTTCCACCAGACAAAAAAGAAGCAAAAAAGCTTCGAATGCAGGCGGCTAGGTATAACATCATCGACAACGACTTATACAAAAGGACATTCGGCGGCCCCTTGGAAAAATGCCTGGGACCAAACCATACAAGACGAGTCCTTGAGGAAGTACACGAAGGCCATTCCGGTGCCCATACCGGCAACCTGGCCCTTGTCAGATGTCTCATACGAGCAGGCTATTATGGGCCCACCATGAAAAAAGAAGTCGCCAACTTCGTCAAAAAATGCGAACAATGTCAGAAGTACGCCCCCTTGATACACCAAGCGGGAGAGAACCTCCATTCAGTCACATTGCCCTGGCTGTTCATCAAATGGGGAATGGACATCGTGGGACCACTCCCAGCAGGACGAGGTAATGTACGTTTCCTTTTGGTTTTGACTGACTACTTTTCCAAATAGGTAGAATCAGGTGCATTCGCCCAAATACGCGAACAGGAAGTCATCACATTCATATGGAAGAACATTATATGCCGCTTCGGCATCCCCAAGGAGATCAGCTGTGATAATGGACCACAGTTCACCGGGAAGAAGATCGCTAAATTTTTTGAAAAGTGGCACGTCAAGCGAATACTCTCCACGCCATATCATCCTGCAGGAAACTGTCAAGCCGAATCCTCCAACAAAATAATATTAAACGTCATGAAAAAGAAATTCGAAGACGCCAATGGACTGTGGCCAGAACTGCTACGAGAAGTGCTATGGGCATACCGCACCACGCCAAAGACGAGAAAAGAAGAAACTCCATACTCACTGGTCTACGGGACCGATGCAGTCATATCGGTCGAGGTCGGGGAACCAAGCCTGAGATACTCCAATGAGAGCGGACAAAGCAACGACGAGAACAAGAGGCAAGACCTCGACGAAGTAGAGGAGCAAAGAGATACGGACTACATAAGAATGATTGCTCAAAAACAGCAAGCAAAATGATACTACAACAAAAAGTCCAAAGTCAGTCCACTCAAAGTCGGGGACTACATACTCAAGGCCAAAACACAGGCAAGCAAATACCCAAGAGAAGTCAAACTGGGACGGACCATACAAAATCACATCAGCAATTAACAAAAGGTTCGTTCCAACTAGAAACAATGGAGGGAAAGCTACTACCAAACAATTGGAATGTCGCTCACCTCAAATACTTCAACTTCTGAAAACAGACATCCTCCAAGTCGTACTATTTTTCCCTCACTCAGGTTTTTATCCCTAGCTGCGTTTTACCGAGGAGGTTTTTAACGAGGCGATGAAGGGGACATCTTGAAGTTCAAGTTTGTGGTTCATCGCTCCGCCTATCGGCTACTCCAGGCAGAACAATGAAGGGACTAGGTAAACAGAGAACTTCTCAAATGTATGTATCGAACAAAGCATGTAATATTCTCCAATGAAATGAATAAATAAATCAACATGCAGCAGTTTCCGCACAACTCCCAATCGTTCTACATTCGACCTCGCTCGAATCACTTACATTTGACCTCGCTCGAATAATTTACATTCGACCTCGCCCGAATCATCTACATTCGACCTTGCTCGAATCATCTATATTCGACCTTGCTTGAATCATGTACATTCGACCTCGCTCGAATCATTTATATTTGACCTTGCTCGCATCATTTACATTCGACCTCGCTCGAATCATCTACATTCAATCTCGCTTGAATCATCTATATTCGACCTCGCTCGAATCATCTACATTCGACCTTGCTAGAATCATCTACATTCGACTTCGCTCGAATTACCTACATTCAACCTCGCTCGAATTACATCACATTCAACAAATCTCAAATTACTCCATGCTCAACTAAACCGTGACCTCAAGTCAGTCTACGTTCAGCCTCCCCGGAAACAACATCACAACAAAATAAGATAAGCAACAAGAAAACGTGAATCCAAAGTGTAAAGCAAAAGGTAACCCTCCCATTACAATTGATTGGGTTACATTACTCATTTTTACAAAGGTCTCGAGTACGCCCTCACAAAAGTCGCAAAACAACCAAAAATTAAATACAAAGGGCTTTATGCCGCATCATCCCCATCAACGTATTCTTTGTCATACCAAGGATCAGAGGCAAGCCCGTCCATGACGTCTTCATCATCGTCCCCGCCAGGCGTATCAGGCGCATAACCACAAGATTCACAAGCTGCCTGTGCCTTGACACGAACATCGGCAAGCTCCTCTTCAGAAACCTTCTCGGCAGCCCTCAAAGACTTGTACACGTCAAGCTGAGCCTCAGCATGAACCCACATATCATACAACTCCTACGATACATTCGGGTCGGCAGAAGCTCGGGAAGTAGACGGTTGGGCTAGTTGTTCCTTCTCGGTCTTCAAGAGTACGATCTGCTCATTTTATCCATACAACTCCACCTCTAAATTCCCAACCTGCTCCTCCAACCTCGCCACCTTAAGGGTTGATGTCTCCACCTCACTGGCTCACTCAAACCTACAAACGTGCAGGATACCCGCCAAAGCTACCGCCTCCGCTACTGAGGCCATCCTGGTCCTTTCAGCCAGATCCAACTCCCCGACCTTAGAACTCAGCTCGGCCCTCAAGTCGGCGGTTCTCACCTCGCTCTATTCGAGCTCTACCTTCAAGGACACCACCCTCTCCTGGAGATCTGCACTCTCGGCCATTACCCACTTGCTCAATTCAAGCTCGTCTTCCTTGGACTTCAGCGTCTCATCCAACATGCTGCATAGGCTAATGGCCCTCATAAGCTCCTCGTCCTTCTCTTTCAGCTCTTCATCCTTTCTACCAATCTCATCACGTAACTCCCAGAACTGGCCGTTTTCACTAACGCTCCTGACCACCTTCCGGTACTTAGAGCAATACTCTCTATACCTAGAATCCATCCGCCTATAGAGAGCAACCCTCTCCTCCTCTCGCTGGTCGCGCTCAATCTCCAGGATGGGAGTCTGGTAAGCAAAAAGAGACAAGTTAGCCAAAGTAAAATGATATCAACAGAACATACAAAAACTCATAAGAGAAGTAGGAACTCACCCGCAAGTCCATGCCCGATATGCCTAGAGAAAGGTCGATATCTTTTAGTGTCTGCAACGTCCTGTTCTCTGCCTCAACACACAAGGGGGAAAAATATGGTGCCACACGCTTTGTGTCGACCAAAAGGTTGTAATCTACAGGGATGACTATGTATCGATTAGGGCCCTCCGTCCTTATCTCCACACGAGTAGCCCTCTCTGTGAAGGCCTGTACCTCCTCGGGTTCGATGTCAAAACCAGAGTCGACGTCACCTGCGGGGACATCACCATATTTTATCGCCGCCGAAGAAGAGCCACCTTCAATAACCCACACGAGCTCTTTGCCGCTACTAGCTCCCTCGGCCCTAGAAGGCCTCTCTTTCATAACGACACCCGTCGCAATAACCCCCTCCGCGGCTGGAAATGACTCAGGCCCCGCCTCAAGAGCCATGACTCTTTCTGTTTCTTCAATAGCCACATCCTTCCCCATTTCCACCCTCCGCCTCTCCTAGGCGATGATTCCCCTCCATGAGATGACTCATTGACAAGAAGGAGAACCTACTGAGACAGGGCCTCGTCGGGGACATCAACGTCTAAAGAGGCAGGCTCCCCTACCCGTGGAGTATGAGCCTAACCTTGTACAGACTCAACTAAAGTGAACTCCATCGAGGCCGAGGTCACCTTATGATGAAAGGCAAGAGCGGCTGCCTTCGCTTTTTTAGAGACTCGTCGACCTGACTCCAACGGGAAGTCAAGTCAGAAAACGATAAAGGACGAAGACAAACCGGAGAATAAGAATACTTATGAGACGAGGTCCTAGGTCCATAGCGCTTATGAAAATATGCCCAATCGCGAATTCCCGCGGTATGAGGCAACACACGAGCTACCCAATCCTCTATGTCCAATATGAGGGAAGGAGAATGCCTCACAGCTGAAAACAAGGAAACAGTGGACGTGTCAAAGACCGGAGAGAAAAAAACAAAAAAACAAAAAAACAAAGAAAGAATAGCGGATGGTACGAGGAAATGCTTATGACTGTAATTCCATTTCTCAGGAAACCCAGTCAGGTCTGCCACTACATGCTCGATTTTGACGAAGAAGTATTTGCGCCAGAATAGCCGACTTGCTTTATCGTCCATCCTGGCCACCAATCCCTTCGTTCCACGATGCCGTAAATGTATCAAAGTACATCTAAAGAAGGTAGGCGAGAATAGGTGCAGTGAATGGCGGAGGTCGACCTCGCAACAAGCCAGTTCTGCATATTTAGCCAGCATCAGGAAGATCTTATACAAGTAAGGAGAGAGCTGTGCCGGGTAAACGCCGTAGAAGCGGCAGAATTCCTCGGCTAACCGAGGGAGAGGAAGGGTGTAGCCAATCACGAATGGATAAGCGTAAATGGCACATAACCCTGGCTGATAAACCTGTACTATATCGCCCTTCGCAGAGACGACCTTGACGTCAGGAGGGACGCGATATTTAGACCGCATGTCAGCCAACTCAACTGTCCCCGACTCAGAAAGCTCAGTTACAGGAGCAGAAACAAGTTCTTTAGGAAAATCATTCCTAACCGTAGGATTTCTAGGCACCACCTCTTCAACGGTGGGAAAGCTGTCATCTCCTTCAACCGAGGGCTCCTCACCAGTAGGAGGAATGGCCACCAATAAAGGTGTGGCATCGGAAACTTCATCATGACTGTGAGGGGAAGTTGACATATCGACAATGTGATATATACGGAAAAAAAAACATAGAAAGGGGCTAGCGACTGGGAAATAAATTGGAAACCGGAGGTGAAGAAATAACAAGAAATGGAGGAGAAGCTCACTGTAACGACCCGGTCGGTCGTTTTGAGAGTTAGCACCCCGATCCCCTAAAAAATGCTTCTCCCATGTCTATTCATGTTATTGGAACTTTTCGGAGTGTTGAGTGATGAAATCCGGGGTAATTTTGGACACATAGTTCATAAATGTGGAATTTAGCTTTAGAAATCTGGCCGTAGCTAGACCTGTGTGAAGACGGATCCAGAATGGAATTTTGTCGACTCCATTAGCTCCGTTGGGTAATTTTGAGGTTAGGAGCGTGTTCGGAATGTGTTTTCCATGTCGGTTGTAGATTTAGGCTTGAATTGGCAAAAGTTAGAATTTCGGCGATTTCGACCGATAGGTGAAATTTTGATATCGGACTCGGAATGGGATTCCGAAAGCAACAGTAGGTCCGTAATTCCATTTTTGACATGTGTGCAAAATTTGAGGTCATTCGGATGGGTTTTGACGTGTTTCGACATCGGATGTGAATTCTAGAAATTTCATAAGTTCTTAGGCTTTAATCTATGCATAATTGATGATTTTGATGTTATGAGATGTGTTTTTAAGACTCGACCAAGTTTGAACATGGTATTAGGGTCAGTTGGTAGGTTTGGTTGAGGTCCCGAGGGCCTCGGGGTTGTTTCGGATGCCCAACGGGAGAATTTAGAACCTTAAGAGCAGCTGAACCATTTCTGATTCTGGTGTCTCGCACCTGCGAGGGTTTTTCCACAGGTGCGGACACACAGGTGCAAAGGGGGTGCACACAGGTGCGGACGTAGCTTAGGCTGGCCCGACTCACAGGCGCGAAAGAGTATACGCAGGTGCGTAGCCGCACCTGCGACCCAGCCACCGTAGGTGCCACCCCAGGTCTTTTAATGAGTTTCCGCACCTGCAATTGTGTTTCCGCAGGTGTGGCACCGCAGGTGCGATCCCAGTGTCGCAGGTGCAAAACATCTGGGCTGATTATACCAAAATCTGAGGGTTTGAAATTCATAACTCCAAAATCGATTGTGAGCTCGGGATTTGGCGATTTTCAGTGGGATTTGAAGAGGAGAATCATAGGTAACGTTTTCTAACCTTAATACATTTGTATATCAATAATCTCTATCAACTACCTCAATCTAATCAATGAAATTGGATGAAAAACCATGAAATTGGGATGAAACTTCCCCAAGTAGAAATCTGAGGATTTAGGGAGATTTAGACGTCGGATTTTGTTGATTCTTGTTCGAGTGGGTTCATGAGCGAATGGGTGTTCGGGAAATATAAATTTTACCCGATTCCGAGACGTGGGCCCGGGGAACTTTTTGGGCGAATTTCCTAATTTCGCGTATTAGCTTAGAAATAATTAGCTATTTTGTTCCCTTGAAGTGATATTTACATTATGCAATCGATTTGAATAGATTTGGGCCACCCGAAGTCGGATACTCGTGGCAAGAGCGTGGTATTGAGTTGATTAGCGCAGCCAAGGTAAGTGGCTTGCCTAACTCTGTGTTGGGGACTTTCCCTTAGGCATTTTTATACTGATTTTGTTACGTGGACGCCGTGTACGTGAGGTGACGAGTGCGTACACGGGTCATTGTTGCTAAAGTTCTATTTTTCCTTCCATGAAATCACTCATTCTCATTCCTATATTATTGTTGCCTGTCTTAATTGAGTAGTTAGCTTAAGAATAAGCATGCCTACCTGTCCTTACTTGATTTCCTCTTAATTGCTACTGGTTGCACCATGTTTAGGTAGTTTTATTCTATTCTTGTCTGTTGCTTTTCTTGAGCTGTTTAAATAAGCTGTATTCGACATACTTCTGTGTTGCATATTTAAATTAGGACTACGGACCGAGATCCGAGAGCTTTCCCCCTGTACTGCATTGCATATTTAAATTGGGACTACGGACCGAGATCCGGGAGCTTTCCCCCTATACTGAGACGCATATTTAAATTGGGACTACGGACGGAGATCCGGAAGCTTTCCCCATGTACTGCATAGCATATTTAAATTGGGACTATGGACTGAGATCCGAGAGCTTTCCCCTTGTACTGTATTGCAAATTTACTTTTGAGATATATGTTGTGCTGAGCCGAGGGCTCTCTTTCCGTATATTTTCTTCTAGTTTTCGTAAATTTTGTTTATCATTGCTTATCTATATTCATTGTTTTAAAGTTTATATTGACTTGTTTTAAAACTCAGTAGAGCCTCAACCTGACCTCGTCACTACTTGACTGGGGTTTGGCTTGGCACTTACGGAGTACCGAATATGGAGTACTCACGCCCTTTCTTGCGCATGTTTTCCCCATATGCAGATCCAGGTACCAACACACAGTACAGTGGCTAGGCGCATCTTAGCAGCTGCATAGGAGACCGCGAGGTAATTCTTGCGCGTCCGCAGGATCTCACGAGTCCCCTTCCTACTCTAGTAGAGATATAGGAGATATATAGATATATTTTCCCTTATTTTTTTTGTATAGAGCTACAGTAGTTCAGAGTTTTTGACTTTGTGATGTTCCGGGTTTTGGGAAAGTAAAAGCTGTAAATGCCGAGCGGCTAAATATTTTATAATATTGCTTCTTTTTTACTGTTTCTATTATTGTTTTGCCTTATTTTCCGCAAGTTTTAGGCTTACCTAGTCGTAGGGACTAGGTGCCATCACGAGACCGTTTGGAGGGAAATTCGGGTCATGACAAGTTGGTATCAGAGCGTCTAGGTTCATAGTAGTCATAAGTCACAAGCCGGTTTATTAGAGTCTCGCGGATCGGTGCGGAGACATCTGTATCTATCTTCGACAGACTATGTAACTGTTAAGAATAATCAAATTCTTTGGAATTCTTAAACTTTATTCTATTCTTGCTTGCAGATGGTTCGTACCCGTACCGGACGTACCGATGACCAGGCACCCGAGCCCCCAGTCAAAGCCACCAGAGGCAGGGGCCGGGGCAGAGGAAGAGCGCGTGGTGCAGCACGAGCACCGGCTAGGGCAGAGGTAGAGGAGCCCCCAACAGCTAGTGTTGGAGGGGCACAGGAGGTCCCTATTGTTACTCTAGACCTCCAGGAGACATTGGCCCAGTTCTTGAGTGCCTTCAGTACTCTGTCTCAGGCGGGACTACTCCCGATAGCTCCAGCTACATCCCAGGCGGGGGGAGGGACACAGAATCCCGCAGCCCGTACTCCTGAGCAGAGGGTTCATATTGTGCAGGTTCCAGAGTATATTCCTCTGCCCCCAGCAGCTCCAGCTCAGCATGAGACTAGGATAGTTGTTCCTGATGCAGAGCAGCTCCGACTGGAGAGGTACAAAAAGTACCACCTACCTGAGTTCAGCGGACTAGCTTCGGTTGACGCCCTGGGTTTTCTCGAGGGGTGTCATCGCATTCTACGCACTATGGGTATTGTGGAGACGAGTGGGGTTTCTTTCACTGCTTTCCAGCTGAGGGGAGACGCTTATTAGTGGTGGCGTGATTTTGAGCTTAGTAGCCCGGACGAGGCAGCCTTGGGCCCAGTTCTCCGAGATGTTCTTACTTGAGTTTGTCCCTCAGAGCTTCAGGGATGCTTGGCGTGCGGAGTTTGAGCAGCTACGCTAGGGTACATGACTGTGTCAGAGTATGCAGTCCGTTACAACGATTTGGCTCGCCATGCACCAGCTTTGGTTTTCACTGTCAGAGAGAGGGTCCGACGCTTTATTGAGGGACTCCACCCCAGTATTCCGACCAGCATGTCCAGAGAGCTGGAGACCGATATTACTAACCAGCAGGCCGTGAGTATTGCTCGGAGGATTGAGACTATGTTAGCCCGAGACAGGGAGGAGAGAGAGGCCAAGAGGTCTCGAGAGACTGGTAATTTTTCAGGAGCCCGTGCACCAGCAACACACTATGGTAAGGGTTTTGTGAGTCGCCCCGTTCATTCAGCTCTCCCAGCAGCCAGTGGTATTCCAGCTCCTCCTAGACCTCAGGAGCCTTATTATGCACCACCAGTATCTCAGGTGCCTCCTGCTCGAGGTGATATCATTGACCAGTCCAGCAGGCCAGTTCAGAGTCAGCAGCGGCTGCCACATCCTTCCAGGGGTTGCTTTGAGTGTGGTGACCCTCGTCATATGATCAGATATTTCCCCAGAGCGAGGAAGGGTGCACCACCTCAGACTTATCAAGCCTCACGTCTTCCACTAGGTTCCCCAGCTATTCTTCCAGCCCCAGTTGCTACCCCACCACCTCAAGCAGCTCGAGGTGGAGATCGGGGAGGTTGAGGTTGCCCTAGAGGGGGAGGCCAGGCCAGGTACTATGCTCTTCAGGCCCGATCCGAGGCCATTGCTTTAGATTCAGTCATCACATGTATTGTTCCCATTTGTCATAGGGATGCATCGGTATTATTTGACCCAGGCTCTACATTCATATGTGTCTTCTTATTTTGCTTCACATCTGGGGATATCTCGGGATTCTTTGAGTTCCCCTGTTTATGTTTCTACTCCGGTGGGAGATTCTCTTGTTATGAACCACGTATATCGGTCATATCTGATTTCTATCAGTGGTTTTGAGACCAAAGCTGATTTATTATTACTCAATATGGTAGATTTCGATGTTATATTGGGTATGGGCTGGTTGTCTCCATACTATGCTATTCTTGATTGTCACGCCAAGACCGTGATACTGGATATTCCAGGATTACCGAGGTTAGAGTGGAGAGGTTCCTTAGGGTATACTCCCCGCCGAGTCATTTCTTTTCTTAAGGCTCAACGGATGGTTGAAAAGGGGTGTGATGCATATTTGGCTTATGTGAAAGATGTTAGTGCTGAGACCCCTATAGTTGAGTCAGTTCCAGTTGTCAGGGACTATCCTGATGTATTTCTAGCTGATCTTCCGGGTATGCCACCCGATAGAGACATTGATTTCGACATTGACTTGTTGCCGGGAACTCAACCCATTTCCATTCCTCTCTATCGCATGGCTCCTCATGAGTTGAAGGAGCAGTTACAGAAGTTTCTTGAAAAGGGATTCATCAGGACCGGTGTATCACCTTGGGGCGCCCCAGTGTTATTTTTGAAGAAAAAGGATGGCTCGATGCGTATGTGTATTGACTACCGGCAGCTGAATAAGGTGACAGTGAAGAACATGTACCCATTGCCTCGCATTGATGATCTATTCGACCAGTTACATAGAGCTAGGGTGTTCTCCAAGATTGATCTGCGTTCGGGCTATCATCAGTTGAAGATTCGGGAGCCGGATATCCTGAAGACTGCCTTCAAGACCAGATATGGCCACTATGAGTTCCTTGTTATGTCATTTGGGCTGACTAATGCCTCATCAGCCTTCATGCACCTGATGCACAACACATTTTGTCCTTATCTTGATACTTTCGTCATTGTTTTCATTGATGACATTCTGGTATATTATCGGTCCCAGGAGGACCATGAGCAGCACCTGAGGACCGTGCTTCAGACATTGAGGGAGAAGAAGTTGTATGCCAAGTTTTCTAAGTGTGAATTTTGGCTTGATTCTGTGGCATTCCTAAGCCATGTGGTGTCTTCGGATGGGATCAAGGTAGATCCGAAGACGGTGGAGGCGGTACAGAGTTGGCCCAGACTGTCCTCAACTACTGAGATCCGCAGTTTCTTCGGTTTGGCTGGGTATTATCGCCATTTTTTGGAGGGATTTTCATCCATTTCAACGCCTATGACCAGACTGACCCAGAAGGGTGCATCTTTTATATGGACTGAGGAGTGTGAGGAGAGCTTTCAGAATCTCAAGACATCCCTGACTACAGCTTTTGTGTTGGTATTGCCTACCCGTTCCGGGTCCTATACAGTCTATTATGATGCTTCGAGCATTGTCTTGGGAGCGGTGTTGATGCAGGACGGTAGAGTGATTGCCTACGCGTCCAGAGTGTTAAAGGTGCATGAGAAAAACTACCCTGTTCATGATCTCGAGTTGGCAACGATTGTTCACGCCCTGAAGATATGACGTCATTATTTATATGGTGTTCCCTGTGAGATATTCACGGATCATCAGAGTTTGCAACACATATTCAAGTAGAATGATCTAAATTTGCGCCATCGTAGGTGGTTGGAGTTGCTAAAGGACTATGACATCACTATATTATACCACCCGGGGAAGGCCAATGTGGTGGACGACACCTTGAGTCGCTGGGCGGAGAGTTTGGGGAGTTTGGCATACCTTCATGCAGCTGAGAGGCCTCTAGCCTTAGATGTTCAGTCCTTAGCCAGTCAGTTCGTGAGATTGAATCTTTCTGAGCCTTGCCGGGTATTAGCTTGCGTGGTTGCTCGATCTTCCCTTTATGACTGTATCAGAGAGCGCCAATATGATGATCCCCACCTTTTGGTTCTGCAGGATAGAGTCCGGCGGGGTGATGCCAGGGATGTGACTATAGGAGATGATGGTGTGATGAGGATGCAGGGTCGGATCTGTGTGCCCAATGTGNTGGATATACTGGAGTTTGTAGCCAAGTGTCTCAACTGTCAGCAAGTCAAATGTGAGCATCATAGACCGGGAGGGTTACTTCAGCAGATTGAGCTTCCATAGTGGAAGTGGGAGTGGATCACCATGGACTTTGTGGTTGGACTTCCTCGAACTTTGAGGAAACATGATGCTATTTGGGTGATTGTGGATCGGCTGACCAAATCAGCCCATTTCGTTCCAGTGCTGACTACATATTTATCTGAGAGGTTGGCTGAGATTTATATAAGAGAGATTGTTCGCCTCCACGATATCACAATATCTATCATTTCAGACAGAGGTACACATTTCACTTCACGGTTCTGGAGAGCCGTCCAGCAAGAGTTAGGAACCAGGGTAAAGTTGAGTACAACTTTTCACCCTCAGACAGACGGGAAGTACGAGCGCACAATTCAGATTCTCGAGGATATGCTCCGTGCCTATGTGATATATTTTGGAGGGTCATGGATCGATACTTTCCTCTTGCATAGTTTGCTTATAACAACAACTACCAGTCCAGCATTCAGATGGCACCGTATGAGGCTTTGTATGGTAGGCGGTGCAGGTCTCCCGTGGGATGGTTTGAGCCGGGCGAGGCCCGATTGTTGGGTACAAACTTGGTTCAGGATGCCCTAGACAAGGTGAAGGTGATTCAGGAGAGACTTCGCACAGCTCGGTCCAGGCAGAAGAGCTATGCGGACCGGAAGGTTCGTGACTTGGCATTCATGGCTGGTGATCGGGTATCGCCTATGAAGGGCATCATGAGGTTCGGGAAGAAAGGCAAGCTGAGTCCGAGATTTATTGGCCCTTTTGCGGTGTTGTGACATGTTGGGGAGGTTGCTTATGAGCTAGCCCTGCCTCTCAGCCTAGCAGGGGTTCATTCGGTGTTCCACGTCTCCATGCTCAGGAAGTATCATGGTGACCCGACTCATGTTTTGGATTTCAACTTAGTTCAGCTGGACAAGGATCTATCATATGTTGAGGATCCTGTGGCTATATTGGACAAGCAGGTCAGAAAGATCAGAACGAAGAATATTGCCTCAGTTAAGGTTTAATGGAGGGGTCAGCCAGTCGAGGAGGTGACTTGGGAGACCGAGCAGGATATACGGAGTCAGTGCCCATATCTTTTCACAGCTTCATGTATGTTTCTATGCTCGTTCGAGGACGAACGATTTTCTTAAGAGGGGGAGGATGTAACGACCCGGTCGGTCGTTTTGAGAGTTAGTGCCCCGATCCCCTAATAACCGCTTCTCCCATGTCTATTTATGTTATTGGAACTTGTCGGAGTGTTGAGTGATGAAATCTGGGGTGATTTTGGACACAGTCCATAAATGTGAAATTTAGCTTTAGAAATCTGGCCGTAGTTAGAGTTGTGTGAAGACGGATCCGGAATGGAATTCCGTCAACTCCGTTAGCTCCGTTGGGTGATTTTGGGGTTAGGAGCGTGTTCAGAATGTGTTTTCTAGGTCGGTTGTAGATTTAGGCTTGAAGTGGCGAAAGTTAGAATTTCGGCGATTTCGGTCGATAGGTGAATTTTTGATATCGGACTCGGAATAGGATTCCGAAAGTGACAGCAGGTCCGTAATGCCATTTGTGACCTGTGTGCAAAATTTGAGTTCATTCGGATGAGTTTTGATGTGTTTCAGCATCAGATGTGAATTCTAGAAATTTCATAAGTTCTTAGGCTTGAATCTATGCGTAATTGATAATTTTGATGTTATGAGATGTGTTTTTAAGACTCGGCCAAGTTTGAACAAGGTATTAGGGTCAGCTGGTAGGTTTGGTTGAGGCCCCGGGAGCCTCGGGTTTTTTTCGGATGCCCAACGAGGGAATTTGGAACCTTAAGAGTAGCTGAACCATTTATGGTTCTGGTGTCTCACACCTGCGAGGGTTTTTCCTCAGGTGCGGACACACAGGTGCGAAGTGGGTGCATGCAGGTGTGTACGTAGCTTAGGCTAGCCTGACTCGCAGGCGCGGAAGAGTATCCGCAGGTACGTAGCCGCACCTGCGACCCAGCCACCGCAGGTGCGACCCTAGGTCTTTTAATGAGTTTCCGCACCTCCAATTGTGTTTCCGCAGGTGCGGCATCGCAGGTGCGATCCCAGTGTCGCAGGTGCGAAACAGCTGGGCTGATTATACCAAAATCCGAGGGTTTGAAATTCATAACTCCAAAATCGATTATGAGCTCGGGATTTGGCGATTTTCAGTAGGATTTGAAGAGGAGAATCATAGGTAACATTTTCTAACCTTAATCCATTTGTATATCAATAATCTCTATCAACTTCCTCAATCTAATCAATGTAATTGATGAAAAACCATGAAATTGGGAATGGGTGTTCGGGAAATATAAATTTTACCCGATTCCGAGATGTGGGCCCGGGGGAATTTTTGGGTGAGTTTCCTAATTTCGGGTATTAGCTTAGAAATTATTAGCTATTTTATTCCCTTGAAGTGATATTTACATTATGTAATCGATTTGAATAGATTTGGTCCACCCGGAGTCGCATACTCGTGGCAAGAGCGTGGTATTGAGTTGATTAGCGCAATCAAGGTAAGTGGCTCGCCTAATTCTATGTTGGGGACTTCCCCTTAGGCATTTTTATACCGATTTTGTTACGTGGACGCCATGTACGTGAGGTGACGAGTGCGTACACGGGTCATTGTTGCTAAAATTCCATTTTTCCTTCCATGAAATCACTNATTGCTACTGGTTGCACCATGTTTAGGTAGTTTTATTCTATCTTGCATGTTGCTTTTCCTGAACTGTTTAATTAAGTTGTATCCGACATACTTTTGTGTTGCATATTTAAATTAGGACTACAGATCGAGATCCAGGAGCTTTCTCCCTGTACTGCATTGCATATTTAAATTGGGACTACGGACCGAGATCCGGGAGCTTTCCCCCTGTACTGAGATGCATATTTAAATTGGGACTACGGACGGATCTCCGGGAGATTTCCCCCTGTACTGCATAGCATATTTAAGACTGAGATCCGGGAGCTTTCCCCTTGTACTGCATTGCAAATTTACTATTGAGATATATGCTGTGCTGAGCCGAGGGCTCTCTTTCTGTTATAATTTCTTCTAGTTTCCATAAATCCTGTTTATCATTGCTTATCTATATTCACTGTTTTAAATTTATATTGAATTGTTTTAATACTCAGTAGAGCCTCAACCTGACCTCGTCACTACTTGACTGGGGTTTGGCTTGGCACTTACGGAGTACCGAATGTGGAGTACTTACGCCTTTTCCTGCGCATGTTTCCCCCATGTGCAGATCCAGGTACCAGCACACAGTACAGTGGCTAGGCGCATCTTAGCAGCTGCATAGGAGACCACGAGGTAATTCTTCCGCGTCCGCAGGATCTCACGGGTCCCCTTCCTACTATAGTACAAATATAGGATATATATATATAGATACATTTTCCCTTATTTCTTTGTATAGAGCTACAGTAGTTCAGAGTTTGTGACTTTGTGATGTTCCGGGCTTTGGGAAAGTAAAAGCTGTAAATACCGAGCGACTAAATATTTTATAGTATTGCTTTACTGTTTCTATTATTGTTTTGCCTTATTTTGCGCAAATTTTAGGTTTACCTAGTCGTAGGGACTAGGTGCCGTCACGAGACCGTTTGGAGGGTAATTCGGGTCGTGATACTCGCAGAGAGAATTTGTGCTTGAGAAGAAGGAAATAGCAAAAGTTTCAAATGAGAAACTACTCTCCCCTATTTATAGGGTTGTGTGGCATCAAAATCGAGGCCAAAAAGTCATCAATGGCACCAAAATCGAAGCACCAACAGTGCAGACCCTGCATCGGGAAGACACGTAATAATGACGCGCGTAACGATAATGACACCTAACGTCACCTACACCAATCTCAGCCTCGCTGGGAACCAATAACCCGACTTCGACCAATCCAACTGCCACGACCAATTTCTCTCATAACGAGCACGGTGAAATCCGCTCATCGAGGATGTTGGAGGCCACGACCTCAATAAGAGGAGGGACTAACTGTATTGGTCGAAATTTGTAGCGAACTTAATAGCCTTGTTGGTCGTGGTCGAAGTCTAAGCCGACCACAATTTAGTGACGAAGAGTCCCTCTCTAGAGAAGCCGACGTTTTGGTCGAATAGAGATATTAGATAGAAACAGTAAAATATGCTTAGGGTAGGAAGAGGAAATATTCCATTAGAATATTCCTTCGCTTGTACTTGTTTAGGGTTTCTAAAGAATGTTCCCTATATATAAGAAGAGAAAAAGAGAAAAAGGGATTGGGAACCTTCTGAAAGAAATACGCTTGTAAAGTTGACTATCGAGAATATACACAACTTGTCTTTTCTATTGATTCTTGAGTTCGAGGATACATTTTCATCTGCAGGATCCAAGAATCTTGTATTCATCCACGTTTTCCATTATCAACATTGCTGACAAAGGGTAGATTGACCTTAATCATTCAATAGTTGGGTGATATTTTCTTCTTTATTACAGTTACTGCCATTATGTGCATTTAATCCACATCTCTCTTTGAGTATTCATTAGTAATCATCGTACACGATTGGCCTGCATTTACTATTGCAACGCACAAATCTATCTCATTCATTATCAAACTTATAGATCTAACAGTCATTAAGTTTAACGAGGATTAACCCTTCATCTCATTTAAAGAAAAGATTAATACTTTTTTGACAAAACAATTACAAGAACAATGGTCGCTCAAGTGCTAACCACATCCACCTCCAACCTTGAAGCTGCAAAAAAAAAAGGAAAAAGGAAATAAAAGAGATGTATCAACGAACATATTCAAAAACAAATTTCAAAACATTTTTTCCTACGTTATACATATTCCTACAGCGCATCAGAGTGAAGCTAGTCTATTACAATTTTGTCTTAGATTGCTAGTTGTTAATGTTAAGTTCACTTTACTCTTTTTCTCTTAGTGTCGGGCTTTATCTACTGGTTATTATTTTACTTTTCGCCTATGTTCTTGTGATGTTGTTATTCTTTCTAAGGTTTATTGGTGGTACTGATATACTATCTCTTTTCGTCTTCTTCAGCCGAGGGTCTATCCAAAATAGCCTCTCTACCCCTCGGGGTAGGAGTAAGGTCTGCATATACACTACCCTCCCCAGACCTCACTAGTGGGATTTCACTGGGTTGTTGTTGTTACTATTTTTTTCCTTACATTATCGCGCTAATTATTTTTGACAACTTTCTAAGTTTTCGAAACTAAAGCTGTTGATAATATCTCGGTATTGTTTGAAGTAGTGTTAATAAATAAATCAAATATTTCTATTTAAAAAAGTTAAAATATTTGCATTATATATAGTACCACTAACAACTTGTTTGGATGATTGTTACCCATTGTATTGTATCGTATTGTTACTTTAAATACGATATTTGTTTTGATTGTTACTTAAATTTAATTATATCGTATCGTTAAATCCGTCCTTATGTAACGACAAAATATTTCACTTTATGTAACGACCGATTTGACGTGGTCGCGTAGTTACATTTTTTTGACCAAAAATATAAATCTTGATTCAACTAATTAGATTTATGCAAATAAGGGTTAATCTTGGTTAATAATAATATCTTAAGTACAAAAATCTCTGTATTATGATAAATAACATATAAACCTATTCCGAAGGTTATGTTGATGTACAACAATGACAATATTCAAGGAGCCAAAAACAAGAAACATAGCATTAAATAGTGATGAATAGCAATAAATGACATTTATGTAAATAAAACGAATGAGTCATCCGAGAAAAGATGAAATCAGTAGATATTTTTCTGATAATGATAAATGATGGATAAGCCTTTGAATATTTGAGGTATTCTCGGATCTAGTGAAAAAATATGGACAAAAATCTTAGCAAAAATATTCTTTTTGTATGCCTACAATAAGACCAGATTCTTTCTATAAAGTCAAAGCGTAATTTACAAATGAATCTATCATGTCCCCTATCATTGTGTCTCTTTCTATTTATAGGGAACATGTTCCTAGAAAGCCTTACAATACAAGTGCAAAGAATATCCACTAGAATATTCTCTTTAATGTCCTATCTTGAAACTAGTCGTTGTAACTTTTCAAAGGGTATTCGACCACGACCTCGATCTTTGATGACTCATCGACCTCAGTCCTTGCTGACTCTTCGACCACGACCTTCATTGTTCCTTAAACCACTTCGACACGTGGCGAACTAGGAATGTTTTGCTAATGCCATCCTGACTTAAGTATTCTTGAGATAGAATTTGACCCATACAGTTAGTCCCTCCGCTTATTGAAATCAACTTTGCGGGCGGGTTCGTAAAGCGGATCATGTCATTGGTGGTCATGGTTGTTGCGGTGAGCTGACAACGTGTCCCTCTGTGGACCGCGCATTTCAAATGCTTCGAATTTCCCAGGTGAATTGCTAGAGTTATGTTGTCCACGGGTTAGGATGATGTCATGATGTCACGTGTCATTATGACGCATATTCCCGATGCTTCTCTTGTTTCGTGTGTGACCTTTGATTAGACCTGCTGCTTCGATTTTGGTGCCAATCATTATGAACTGTTTTTCTCTTTTGGTTTCATGACTTTTATAAATAGAGATCCTTGAACCTCATTTTGGAGTTTAAACCCTCTAACGTTTCGAAACACCATACCTTTCTCTTGCTCTCTTCTTCTGCGAATTTCTTTTCTCTGTTTCATTGAACTATATTGTTCTTTAGTCCCTCTCATTTTTTACTCTCCTCTACTACGTTGAATCATGTCTAACGTATCTTCTGATGCTGGTGAGGGGAGTCATGTTGCTTCCTTGGCAGTGGTGTTCCCCTCCTACGGGGAGGGCGTTTTCGCCATTGTTGAGGATGAAACCTTCCCGTCGGTGGAGGAAATAATCCCACACAACCCTGACTCCAGATCCGATTTCACCAAATCACCAGATGTTGCGCTCGGAGTTTTTCGATCAACGATGACGATAAAAGAACTAGCGGAGCTCAAGGTCAATTCGGCCTTGCTAATCATATCGAGTTGATCCCAGCCAAGGGGAACACATTATGTTATGCCCCGCAATATTAAGTCGATATTACGCCTTGCAGTATTATATTACGACGATGTTACACCCTGTAGTATTATACGTGGAACTGCCGTAAGATAATCGACCTCAGTTCAAGGACAAGATTATTTGGAGATTATATGCATCATGCTATTTCAAACAAGTGATGAGTAAATTCGTGAAGGGGATAGGGTAAGCAAATCGAATAAAATGAATTTTCGTCAAGCTTGGCAATTTGGGATAAAATACGATCTGGGCTATAATACCCGGTATTTATGTACTAGTGTCGTACAAGGTACTACATGACCAAGATAGTAAGATGTACAAGGTATGTAAAAATGAGTAGTATTTTAAGTAATTTGAGATAATTCTTAATTATGTGGGTGATTGGTTAATTATTGGATAACAGGATATTACCCAACTAATTAAGAGATTATATTGGATAGAGATTAAGGGCATGAGGTGGCATCCCCCCATGCAAATTGATATGATTCATGATACAAAATGAAAGGTGGCATCTAAAGTGTCATACAAATGACACTTACGTAAAGACTACCAAAACATTAAAAAAGTCTGGGTTCTGGTCTTCATTGACCTTAAATCAATCAAGGTAAGCTTATGAGATTTCTTACTAATTCAAACAATTCCAAGAAAAGAAGTTAAATCTCAATCCATCAAGAACGATTCCAACAACTATGTTGGCTTCAACGAAAATTAATCTTGAAACAAAACAATTCCAAACGAGATTTATTAACACAGTAGAAAGGTGAGATTTTGTGATTCTAAAGGATTACGGTGCAACCTTTTTCAAGAATATCATACAAATTTTCCCCTACTCCAAGTATGTTAAGGCTATCCCTTCTTTCTTTTGGCATGGTCCAAATTATACTGATGAAACGAGAAAATACACAGTTTCTATAAATTTCTCTATTCATAGAAATAGTAGGGGTGTCTATATTCTTGATTCCCCATGAGAATTATTATTATTTTCTGTTTATGGGTCTTAGAATAATATGTAGTTGGAAAAGTTTATCCGGAAGGAATATTGAGATTATTACGTACTTTTCATGCATTGCATACATGTGCATTGACCCATGACCAGATGGCGTTATATATGCGTATATATGTAAATATATGTATATGGGATATGGGAAAATGTCACATCGTTATATACGCACCACCACCTGATCAGCTGGTATATGATGATGATGTTGCCCACAGTGGTTGGAATATGGTTCAAACGGCGTTATATACGCGTATATATGTATGCATATTCAAACGGCGTTATATACGCGTATATATGTATGTATATATATATATATATATGTATATGGGATATGGGAAAGGTTATGGCGTTATATACGCACCACCACCTGATCAGCCGGTATACGATGATGATTTTGCCCACAGTGGCCGATATGATATGATGGGATGCCCTCAGAGGCTGATGATGTTATGAAACATATACCTATGCACGACATGACATTCATACGCATATGCATGATGCTAAAAGTGATTTATTATTACAGAGTTATCCAGACATACAGGTTGATTCAATTACTCTTTATCTCTTCCATATCTCTTATGTATTTATTTCTGTGCCTTACATACCCAGTACATTATTCATGCCCGCAGGTGCAGGTAGGCGAGCTGACTGTCCCCCTTCTTAGGATCCCTGATCAGCGAGAGTTGGAGTGCTCCACTTGATCCGGAGCAACTTCTGATTTTGGTACGATACGTTTGTATATAGATATATATGGGTATGACATGGCTCAGACCCATCTTTATACAGTTATGTTTCTATTAGAGGTCTATAGACAGTATGTCTAGTTGGATAGTATGTGGCCTTGCCNCTCTTACTCCATGTTTCTCTCATGTCTATTTTTACTTATTTTCATTTCTTGCATACTCAGTACATTATTCGTACTGACGTCCCTTTTTCCTGGGGAAACTGCGTTTCATGCCCGCAGGTCTCGATAGACAGGTCGAGAGCCCTCTAAGTAGGCTATCAGCTCAACGGAAGATGTTGGTGCGCCCCATTTGCTTCGGAGTCGCTTGTTTGGTTAGTATGATTTAGACGGGTATTGTTTGTTATGGCGGGACTCTATCCCGGCCTTTATGACATTTATGTATTCTTAGCTTTATGACATTTATGTATTCTTAGAGGCTTGTAGACATATGTCATATACGGAAAGATTATACGGCCTTGTCGGCATATGTTTTGAGTTTGTAAATGATTATGTTGGCCTATTAGGCCCGTATGTCACGTGTATATGATAATGTAATAAGAAAGATACGTTACGTTGCAAATTTTGAATTCTATTCTACTCGTAATAAGACGATACCTATATCCGGAAAGAAGGTTGGAAAGAGAGATAGTTGACAAAAAGCTGAGTCAGAGGAAATGAATTTTTGTATGATGCCTACAATAAGTAAATGTGAGGTTTTTATCAAATCATGAGTGTACTGAAAGGTGTAAGCTTCCTGATAAGAAGCCTTAAGGCAAGAACGCCTATCCATCTTTATGGTGAAGGACAATGAGAGATTAAGAAGGTAAGTATAAGTTTCAGTAAGTAAAAGGAGCAAGGTGAAAAAGGGTATGAGGTACCCAGTTAATGAAGGTTAACAACGTTTATAATTGAGGTAGAGAAACATAAGCTTTTTGAGTTATATTCAATAATAACATAGGTATATATATATATATATATATATATATAATTGATCGCACCCATTCCAGATATGCCCTATGGGGGTTAACAGAAGTAGTATAAGAAGATATGATGGATGAATTGTTTGCATCAATTGACATTTCCGAAGGATATTGCAAATGTTCTAATAGATCTCTTTATGAGACACACAGATGGTACACTCTAAAATAGTGCGACCAGATATAAGTACTACAAAGACATGCACTATAAGCCTTGAGGGGATATATACTACCTTAGTGTGGCTCACGTCCCTAGTAAAGCAAGAACGTTAAGCAACTTGAAGAGCCACTGGATGGAGCGAAGGGAAGCTGAAAGCAAAAGAATGCCTTGTTCAAGTTTTCAGAATAAAGTGGTAAGCATAAATGTTGGCAGGAAATAAGAAAATAGTTAATGATGCATTATAAGTATGATATGATACGTGGATGACAACGGTAGATCAAAAAGATGACAGTATTACAGAATCTATAGTCAAGTAAAGGAAAAGACAAGAGGTGATAGGATTTGAAACAACAAAAGAGTATAGTCCATAAAGTAATATCCTCATTTCAAGAAACAAGTCTGTGACTCCAGTGCGACTACCTGAAGGAAAAGTTAAAACCCCTAAATAATGGAAACCAATATGGATTGGTGAACAAGATAAACTAAACATAAATTAGGGACTGGGTGATTTGATAATAGTCGGCCTCATGAAAATTTCAGATTTCCTTCCAGCAATAGTAGAATGGACAACAGAAGAAGATTTAGGAGAAAATCAGAGAATGGTCATTCTGGAATACGCTTCCCTAAAGCAAGTAATGTAAGCAAAGTTAAGCTTAAGTGTCACCCTCGCGAGTAGGGAATTTTGTTATCCTTAATACAGAAGGATTATCGCAAGGAAAGTAAGGGTCATTGGTGATGTGAAAGGACGCCAAAGATGAAGAGGAAAAACATCTATAGGCAGGTCGTCATAGCTTCAAGTCTTAGTACACCCCTAAAGGGGGCAATATGGAATAATGTGGCATTAAGTCATAATTAAGTGGTTCTAGTGACTATGGAATGGTAAAGGAAGAATGCGGTAAATGAAATATGAATGAGATGGAACTTACCCAAATCTTACAGATACGCTACGATTCAAGAATATTGTGCAAGCACGGCATCAAGGAGAGGGAGTAAAGGTTCCTGCCCGAGCTGTTATTAATAAATAAGGAGCCAGTGTGAGTCATAAGTTAAGATGAAGGAAATAACCTAAGAAAGATTACGAGGAATATTGATATGAATGGGCCACTGAGTAGTTAGTAATTGGTCAGGAAGATTCCAGTTATGGCTAAACAAGAGGCTACAGACGAGTCATCAGATCGTGTAAGATAAACATAGTAGAACCCAACATGGAGAAGTCAGCCTCGAAGAATATCATTATAATACTCAAAGATATATATTCAAACAAGAGCTGGGGTAGTTAAAGATACCGTATGAGTGTTACGGGGATAAAAGAAAGTGCCACTGGGAAGATAGTCAAAATATCAGTTTAGAAGCAACCATACAAGCACAAGGTCATGGAAATAAGCAACTACGGATGATTATAGGCAAGTAAGGACATCAAAAAGGTCTGTAATAAGCCCACATCTTTACGAGAGTTAAGGGTTCTCCCTAGGTACTACAATGAAAGACTAGCTGAGGAAATAAGGAAGGAGGTTCAACCTAAGCACAATGACCTAAAAAGGAAAAGGTCGTGTAACAACTGTCTCACAACAACATTGTAAGCACGCCAAAGAAAAGAGGAACCTACCGTGGCTAGTGAACGAGAAGTAAAATCAAAAGAACATTCGAAGATCGTATGAGTTGTACGAAAATTCTGGCATGCGTGAGATCTAAGATAAGCCAAGTATGCACCCAACAAGGGGGAAGAAAGACTAGGAAAGGTAATGTCTTACGTTTAAAGAAAGCTGAGAAGGAACGAAAGAATCATTCGCTCAGTGATCCAGAGTTGGTTACGTTATGAACGCACTTAAGAGTTCGGAGTATTATCCATGCAGCATATATGTTGACAATCATACAACGGTAGAAGATTCTGGTATAAGTTAAAAGAAAGAATTGAGCACATGTCATAAACGAAGGATTAAATTGTTAAAGGATTGTATCATGCATATTCCTCAGCGCCCATAAACGGCTAAACAGAACAACTAATACCATGAACCCCAGATTGGAAGATAACTTAAGCCAACATAAAGGTCGATAAAAAAGAAATAGGAAACTAAAGAGTTACATCAACGAAGTAAATTAGGAATTCGATTATTGGACCCAGAATTTGTAGAAATCGTGATTGAGAACATTGCAGGATCACTCTTAACAGAGGTACAAGAGGGGAAGTACAACAACCATATTCTATAACAACCCTACGATAAAGCCAGTTGAGAAATACAAGCCTCATAAGAAGTCAGTACGAAGTTCCCACCGGGTTGTGTATGCACAGTGTTATAATAAGAGCATCAAGTTATGGTTGTGAATCATACCTATGTGGAAGGAAGGTTATGAAAGAGATAGAATAATGGGAGGCAATATTTTAAGATAAGTAAGGAAAAGGTGAATAATGTACAAGATACTCAAATGTAGAAGGCTATGAATAGTCAATACTGCGGATAAGAGGCTAGAAGTGCGGGGATTCAGTATCCACGAATGATAGCAGCGCCGTCAGTAGCATATCTTCCAGCCTATGGTCTAGGTATCGAAAGTCCTGACTAAGAGAATAAAGAAGAGTTAGAGACGATGTGATGTCTCGCTTGACGTTCCCAAAATGACATAAGGAAATCTATGATGCAAGCAAGTTCAAAGGTTGCAAGTAATATAAATAGAGATGTGTAGGTCGCAAGCTATAACAAAATGGATAAGTCCTCAAGATTAAGCCCATGAAAACAAGCAGAGCATATGGTTTCCCTAAGTTATACAAAGCTCACTATACCCTGAATGAACTCAAAGGAGTCTAAGACTAATAACATTTAGAAGATATGGAATGCTGCCCTCTTAATAGAATGAGGGTGTAATTGTTATAGACAAAGGATGACGTTCGGGCTTTCGATTGAGTAATGATATGACGAAGAAAAGAAAGGGACCTCATGAATTGGACAAGATTAAAATACCCACGCAAGGTGAATCACATTGGGATGTTGTGAGATAAGGTTATGAAAGCAGGGTATCGCCCCCGGTGGATCAATCTAATCATTGCAGATGTTCCCCGATAAAACGTGAATCCTAGCGGCAATATTACATAAAAGGTTAAGTTATAAAGGGTGGATTATGGATCAAAATTGAGTTGAATCAACAATGGATGGATAAAATTTATAAAGTATGAGAGGAGATTAGGCCATAATTCTTAAGATGAACAGTAACATGGAAGCATTAGAGGACATAGATTTATATGTATGGGATAAGCAATGAAAGTAACCTGGGATTAATAGCAGACCTCAATAAAGAGAAATCGAGGTAAGATTTATGGTATAGTATGACCTACGTAGATGCAGTAAAGTCATACGAATGGATAACCAGGTCTATCAAATAAGATATAGCAATATTCATAAGTTCGACAAAATACCAAGCGAAGAACTTCAGTATACTTGTAGATTCCCAGAGAGACATTTTATCAAGATTACAAAGTAAGCCTACAGATTGGCTAGAAGCTGGAGCAAAAAGGAGAGAAGAGTCACATAGGCACGCTCACAAAGTCTTTGTCGTACAGGCTGCATGAAAGAAGGTAGCAACAGTTACGAGATTGGAAAGATTCCGACCACAAGTCGTGGCGTGAGAAAGAGGCCTAAAGGAGGGAATGCCTTGGCCTTTGGATTTATTCACAGAACAATTGCCTAAATGGCAATGAGAGTATTAAGGTATTCATAAGAGCTATAAGTTATGAAAATGATAAGAGCATCAGTCAACATTCGAGGACGAATGTTCCAAAGGGGGGAATGATGTTACGCCCCGCAATATTAAGTCGATATTACGCCTTGCAGTATTATATTACGACGATGTTACACCCTGTAGTATTATACGTGGAATTGTCGTAAGATAATTGACCTCAGTTCAAGGACAAGATTATTTGGAGATTATATGCATTATGCTATTTCAAACAAGTGATGAGTAAATTCGTGAAGGGGAGAGGGTAAGCAAATCGAATAAAATGAATTTTAGTCAAGCTTGGCAATTTGGGATAAAATACGGTCTGGGCTATAATACCCGGTATTTATGTACTAGTGCCGTACAAGGCACTACATGACCAAGATAGTAAGATGTACAAGGTATGTAAAAATGAGTAGTATTTTAAGTAATTTGAGATAATTCTTAATTATGTGGGTGATTGGTTAATTATTGAATAACAGGATATTACCCAATTAATTAAGGGATTATATTGGATAGAGATTAAGGGCATGAGGTGGAAGCCCCCCATGAAAATTGATATGATTCATGATACAAAATGAAAGGTGGCATCTAAAGTGTCATACAAATGATACTTACGTAAATACTACCAAAACATTAAAAGAGTTTGGGTTCTGGTCTTCATTGACCTTAAATCAATCAAGGTAAGCTTATGAGCTTTCTTCCTAATTCAAACAATTCCAAGAACAGAAGTTAAATCTCAATCCATCAAGAACGACTCCAATAACTATGTTGGCTTCAACGGAAATTAATCTTGAAACAAAACAATTCCAAACGAGATTTATTAACACAGTAGCAAGGTGAGATTTTGTGATTCTAAAGGATTACGGTGCAACCTTTTTCAAGAATATCATACAAATTTTTTCCTACTTCAGGTATGTTAAGTCTATCCCTTCTTTCTTTTGGCATGGTACAAATTATACTGAAAAAATGAGCAAATACACAGTTTCTATAAATTTCTCTATTCATAGAAATAGTAGGGGCGTCTATATTCTTGATTCCCCATGAGAATTATTATTATTTTCTATTCATGGGTCTCAGAATAATATGTAGTTGGAAAAGTTTATCCGGAAGGAATATTGAGATTATTACGTACTTTTAATGCATTGACCCATGACCAGATGACGTTATATACACGTATATATGTATATTTATGTATATGGGATATGGGAAAAGGTTACGGCGTTATATACGCACCACCACCTGATCAGCTGGTATATGATGATGATGTTGCCCACAGTGGCTGGAATATGATTCAAACGGCATTATATACGCGTATATATATATATGTATATTCAAACGGCGTTATATACGCTTATATATGTATGTAAATATATGTATATGGGATATGGGAAAGGTTATGGCGTTATATACGCACCACCACCTGATCAGCTGGTATACGATGATGATTTTGCCCACAGTGGCCGATATGATATGATGGGATGCCCTCAGAGGCTGATGATGTTATGAAACATATACCTATGCACGACATGAAATTCATACGCATATGCATGACACTATAAGTATTTCATGATTTACGGAGTTATTCAGACTTACATGTCGAGTATCTTACTCCATGTTTCTCTCATGTCTATTATTTACTGATTTTCATTTCTTGCATACTCAGTACATTATTCGTATTGACGTCCCTTTTGCCTGGGGACGCTGCGTTTCATGCCCACAGGTCCCGATAGACAGGACGAGAGCCCTCTAAGTAGGCTATCAGCTCAGCGGAAGATGTTGGTGCGCTCTATTTGCTTCGGAGTCGCTTGTTTGGTTAGTATGATTTAGACGGGTATTGTTTGGTATGGCGGGACTCTATCCCGACCTTTATGACATTTATGTACTCTTAGAGGCTTGTAGACATATTGCATATACGTGAGAGATTGTACGGCCTTGTCGGCCTATGTTTTGAGTTTGTAAATGATTATGTTGGCCTATTAGGCCCGTATGTCACGTGTATATGATAATGTAATAAGAAAGATACGTTACGTTGGTACTCGGTCGAGTAAGGTATCGGTGCCCATCGCGGCCTATCAGTTTAGGTCGTGACACATTACAGGTCCACCGTCCTAGGTATTGCGCCCTCTACGCCTATCCCTTCCAAATCGGCTAGTCTTTCCCTCTCCTTCCGCTGGTAGAGGAGTTTTGTCGCCACTACGGCGTGTGTCCTACTCAGCTTGCACCGTTTGTTTATAAAATTATAAATATTCTGACTAAGTTTCCAAGCTGGCCGGGGCCAAACTGATGTTGTGCCACCTAATACATCTATTCGCCCCCTAGATTTTATAGGGGAACAATGTTGAACCTTCGCCACCGAGGGGGGAAAATCCTGGTGGTGAAAATGGACAACAAGGCTAGTCGTCAATTCTGGTTTAACTTCTTTTTTGTCAGAACCGAGAACGTTGTAGCCAATGTCAATGGATTTCTTGAGGTTTGGAACTATACTCGTAACTACCTGGTTTCTCCCCTGTGTTCGGTCCTGAATTCCGACTTCTCGCCTTCTTTTTTTGCAGTCAAGACGACACTAAATTGTTTGACCAAAAATATAAATCTTGGTTCAACTAATTAGATTTATGCAAATAAGAGTTAATCTTGGTTAATAATAATATCTTAAAGACGAAACTCTCCGTATTATGATAAATAACACATTGATATATTTCGAAGGTTATGTTGATGCACGATAATAACAATATTCAAGGATCCAAAAAGAAGAAATGTAGGATTAAATAGCGATGAATAGCAATAAATGGTATTCATGTAAATAAAACGAATGTGTCACCCGAGCAAGGATGAAATCAGTGGTTGTTCTTTCTGATAATGATGAATGATGGATAAGCCTTTGAATATTCGAGTTATTCTCAGATCCAGCAGAAAAATATGGACAAAAATCTTAGTAAAAAGGTTGTTTTTGTATGGCTGCAATAAGACAGGATTCTTTCTATAAAGTCAAAGTGCATTTTACAAATGAATCTCTCATGCCCCTATCATTGTGTCTCTTTCTATTTATATGGAACATGTTCCTAAAAACCCTAATAGTACAAGTGGAGATAATATCCACTAAAATATTTCATTAATGTCCTATCTTGAAACTAGCCATTATACAACTCTTTCAATGGTATTCGACCACGACCTCGATCTTTGATGACCCCTCGACCTCAGTCCATGCTGGCTCTTCGACCACGACCTTCATTGTTCCTTAAACCACTTCGACACGTGGTGGCCTGGGAATGCTTAGCTAATACCATCCTGGCGTAAGTATTCTTGAGATAGAATTTGACCCATACAACTTTGTCTTTTTCTCTCAATCTCACATTATTAATAAATAATTTTATTTTATTATTTATCCTTTTTTTATGTAATAATTTTATCTCGTATCATAACTTTTTTAAAATAATATTGTAAGTTTATTTTTGATATTACATCTATGGCAAACTTCTAACTATTATATTCATCAAACCATATACGTAACAACCCTCAAGCAACCAACAAATTATTCAACAAGAAAAAAATCGTTGTTCCCCTCCCCGCACTCTCCCGTATAAATTCGCGGTCGTGCTGCTTTTGGGGCGAAGCAATCGCGAAATGGCAGTCCAATCGAAAAGTGTGCCTAACTTCATTCTTCTTCACTTCCCTTGTCCAAATTTTCAGGGTCGTTATTTGTTCGGATCATTTCCCAATCTCAATTCACCTCCCACCATTGTACATCACCACTCGCAAGTCGCAACGCATACATTCATTCCAGAACAAAGTTTTGATCCCAAAACCAATTTTCTCCTCATAATTTTGATCCTATACTTTCCGCTCGGCATAATTTTGATATTATTCTTTGTCTGTTTGTACTCCCTTGTTCGCCCTTCGCGCAGAGGCCTATTGGGAATTGATCTCAACTTGCTCTTCGCATAGGGCAACCATTTCAAATTTGTAATTCGTTGATTTTCAAATATATAATTATATATAAGGGTCTCCATTGACATGTCAATGAATATATTTATTCTAAGATTAAAATTACTGTTTCCGTGCACTTTCCTTTTATGGATCATCCTTACAAGCTCCTTCACTATTCCCGTGGTGCTTTCCAAAACAGACTCCCGCCAAGGTACTCCATTTGAATCTTCACGAGCTTATATAGCCTACAAAATCCAAACAATATTTTAGCTTGCATGCATTTTAGATATATATGTTGGAAATTTAATAATGGTCTTTACAGTTTCCGCCCTCAACAATATGTACCAATATTTGAAGCCCTCTTCCAAACTTGACGGATGGAAAAAGGATGGAGGAGACCCTTGTGGTGATGATTCTTGGCAGGGTATTAAGTGCTCCGGTTCTGATATTACTGAAATGTACGCCTTTCCTTCTCTTTCTTTTTTATTTTCAGTCATTTTATTTACTATTACTTACACGCATTTAAGTTATGTACACTGAGAATATGTTTAAAAGAAATTACACTATTAGGTAATTTAACTGGTTATAGCAGATTATCACTGTATTTTTCAGGTTACCATATCAGAATTGATATGACGAATTACCTATTTGTTGTGAATCTATGTTACCTAATGGTGTAAAAGATATATCACTGGCAGTGCACATAACTAAAATTCTTACTTATACTACAATACATAAGGAAAACAAAGATTTGCCTTGCAGTTCTTTTGCTAATCCATGATCTGATTGTACTATATTCTAACTAATGTTGCAGTGATTTATCTGGCTTGGGACTTTCTGGATCACTAGGGTTCCAGCTTGATAAGTTGGAGAAAGTCACCTACTTGTGAGGCCCAGACAACACTTGGATACTCGAAATTGGGTTTTTGTATATGTGCTTTAATATGTCCACTGAAAGAACTGGTCCTGACAAAGATTAATTTGAATGTCATAGTGCAGTGATGTGAGCAAAAACAACCTCAAGGACAACATACCTTATCAACTTCCCCCTCGCATGCAGCACCTGTAAGTAGGCAGAGAAGCATTTAGTTTTTATACAAAACTAATTATGAAGGGTCTCCTCCGACTGCAAGTTTTGATCACCTCCTTTGGCTGTCTTATTAGTTTATTACTCCATCTGTCCCAACTTATGTGAGGGTGTTTGAGTGAGCACTGAAGTTAAAGAAAGAAGAAAGATTTTGAACTTCGTCTAAAACAAGCCATAGACATTTCTGTGGCCATAAATCATCTCGTTCGGGTAAAATGGGAAGTGTAATTTAAATTGTTAGTGTCATTCTCTTTTGGACAGACTAAAAAGAAAAGTGTCGCATAAACTGGGACAGATGGAGGGCTACTTAGCGTTAAGCCTTATTCAGAAGGTTTTCCTCTGTTGATATTGCGCCCTACCTGTCCCTCATTGGGTTCTTATTCTGCAGAGATCTTTCAGGAAATCAATTCAGTGGAACTGTGCCTTATTCAATTTCTCAGATGGCTGGTCTTAAATTTCTGTAATGGTTTTTCTCTTATTCTTTATTTTTTAGACTTTGGGCGTCATATCAGGTGTCAATGTGCTCTATTTGTTGCGCAGGAATCTTAATCATAATAAGATAAGTGGATCACTGAGTGATATGTTTGGACAACTTACTAAACTCAGTGAGATGTAAGTATTGCAAATGTAGCAGCTAGTTTTTCTGTCTTCTGTTTGTTTCTATAAGGTCTTGCCTTCTGCAAATAAATTCATGAACAGCTGCAAGAAGAGATTAGATACGAACTATGGAGTGAACGGTGCTGAAAGTAGTAAAGTTGATTTATCTTAGTTTTTTCCAAGAATATGTTTAAGTTAAAATTGTCCCATTAGTCTAGTCTGTCTGCTTCATAAACATCGTTAAGTAAGATAACAATGCTTTTACATCCCCCTCTTCTCTGTCTGTACATTCTTGTATATCAACATGCATACATATATTCATAAACATTGTAGTGTGTCTAGCTATATACTTGTCTAGCGTATCAACTAACTGATGCAAATTCATCCAGGGATCTCTCCTTCAATTCAATATCTGGCAGTTTGCCTCAGAGTTTTAAATCCCTCTCAAGCCTCAGCAAATTGTAAGCTAATGCTTTATTTTTGGGATCAAAATCTTCATTGCAGCTAAACATATTTACTCTGCAAGCAGGCACATGCAGAATAATCAGTTTACTGGATCAATAAATGTTCTTGCCGATCTTCCACTTGACGATTTGTAAGTTGTACCATTAGTAAATTTACGATTCTAAATCATGGTTCTTGCAATTCCAGTAATGTAGTAAGTTTTCCCTGCATTATACCGAGTTCCATTAATTATTATGACAGCTACGACAAGGTAGTGAGTCATAGGGGTACTGTACCAAAAGGAGCAATCACATATGATTGACTGATACATTGAAAAGCTTGATGACATGGAATTAAGGAAGACAAGAATTAAACAAATAATACCCAGATAGCTTTCACAATTAGACTTGCACTTGAACCAGTATAACACACTGATCCATTCCTAAGCCAAATGTGTACCAAAGTACTTTTTCCCATTATGCCTTAAAAGCTGGGTAGATTTATGTTCATGACTCTAAAAGAAACTATCACAAAGTACGTACTGAAGTGTGCTCAACATACGAAGAGGCTAAGGCTGTATCTTCAACAAAATGTTGGCAGGAACGTAGCAAACAACCAATTTACAGGCTGGATTCCTGATGAGCTGAAAGACATAAAGAAATTAGAGTGAGTGCTGTCTGAACTATTTGTTAACCAGTTTCTTCTTTAATACACTGCTATTTGCTTTTTTTATTTTTTTGAAGGACTGGAGGGAACTCTTGGTCTTCTGGAGCAGCTCCTCCTCCGCCTCCTGGGCAGAAAAGTAAACCTCACACCAGGCGGTCAGGAGAGGAACCTAAGTCTGGCCTGGGCGTAGCAGCCATTATTGGGATAATACTGGGTGTTCTGGTGCTACTTATTCTTATAATTGTTCTATTTTCGAAAAAAAGATCATTACCTTCATCCCATTTTCTTGAAGAAGATAGGTTTAGCCAGCGTCAACGTTTCACTCCTCTTTCATCTCGGGAGTTATCTAGTGACACACGTGGCAACATGCGTGAGGACTTCAGAGGTAATTTTACTTTTGGCTTGCCAATCCCCCTTGTATAAAAAGAGAGACATGGAGGAGAAAAGGAAAGAGGAAATATTTTTTTATTTGATTTGACCCTCCCCTCCCCTCCTGGCCTCCTCATCCCTCTTCCCAGGGGCCAATAGAGATTTATGCCCACTTTCCCTCCTTGATGCGAACTCGAAACCTCTTTAGGAAGCACATGCCTCTTACTCAGTTCATTCCCTATATGGTAAGGTAGGCTCGTTCTCGGATTCACTCGTGAAAGGAAGGTTCTAACGGTAGAGTAAAGAAAAGAAAGAACTACAAGAAAATACACATGACTTCACACCATAACAAAAAATGGCCCATGTTTTTAAGGTTTACCCATCCTAGCCCATATTGTACATATTTTGAAAGCACTAGCAAATTCAAAATATGTGTTCTTACAATCATTGCTTCTAAAAGTTATGGAATTAAATTTGTGTTCTTACAACATTGCTTTCGCTCTCTTCTTCTCACATTCTCAACATATGCTTCAAGGGGCTGTATATTTTCTGCTTCTCCTCTTGTGTCACCTGGTTGCAATGTAAGAAAATTGAAGAGTAGAAGTCCACCATTGAAGACCATTCAAAGCTTTGCTTTCGAAAATGGTTTTTTTTTATTTGTTAGTTTTTTGGATTGGGTGTTGTTCCAATTGATTGAAAATATCAAAAGAAGTTCAAAAATTAAATTTGAAGTGATTTGGAATAGATTTGAGTAAGATTTGAATTAAATTTCAGAGAAGACGCAAGGAAGACGACGAAGTAAGTTTTTTGTATAAGTATGTATAATCTTGTATAATAGTGTATATGAGTGTATAAACAAATATTATACACTATTATACACTTTTATACACATTTATACAAGCATCTGCAGACGAACTTCTTCTACGATTTTCAGTTGCAATCTTGTTCAAAACCAGTCCAAATCTCCATGAAATGACTTCAAATTTTATATACAACCTCCTTATACTATTTCTAACAAGTCTAAATAACACCCACTCCAAATTTCTCTCAAAATCAAATTCGAAATTTAAACCCACATGTTTAAGCTTGTTAAAAATCTAATTTTCACCACCCAAATGGATTTTGTTTGTTGAACTAATATTTGAGTCACAATTAATGATTCGAATATTAAGTTAAATGTTTGAGGAATCTTTTTTAAAAATTAAATAGTAATTTTGAGAACCTATTGGAGTTGGATGTTGAGTTTTAGCCTATTATTTTTGGGCTAGTTAATTGTAAATTGAAATATGGGCTATAAAATTGAAAAGCATGAATCTCAGTTGTTCTTATGTGAAATTTTCCCCAAAGAAAATCCTCCCTTCTTGCTTCCTTAGGGTACGCCCCCTATCGTCTTTCATTCGGAAAAGGACTTATCTGCACTGGCTTCAGTTAGCCGTGAAGTATGCTATACGCCGGTTGTCTATAATCGTCACAATAAAGTGTGATATCCTTAAATTCTATATGTACTTTGTTTCAAATAAGCGCCTTGAAGCTAGCTAATCCAGTCAGCAAGCCATAAAAGAAACGGAAAATTAGTAAAGGGGCCATGCGCGAAACTAACTCTTCTAAAACCTGAAATGGGGAAGAAGAAAGAAAGGAAAGACTAGCTATTCGATTGATTTACTTTTTATTACCCCGTCTGCTCTATTGCTCATATATTGGTTTTTAGATTTGATTCCCCGTATGCTCTAGTATAGTGAAAGGTAGACTTCTTTTCTCTGTACTAGTAAGAGAGATTGAACCTGCAAGCGCTAGCCTAACAGGAAAAAAACCTCCTCTAGGGAAATGGCCCCAATGCGTGTAATAGAGAATAGGCATGCTTGGTTGAAAGTGGAGCGCTCTTCCCACTAGAGCAACCTCTCTTGTTGGTCCACGTGTATTATTTTCTGCTTCTGACAGAAATTAGCTCCTCAGATTCTTCATCCGCTACAGAAAAACATTTGCAAACCTCTTCTTCGATGGTTCTTAAGCGTCTTACTTCAGAGCGACGCCAGTCTTTTAATGAGAAGGAGTTGACAAATCCTCCAACTTCAAATCATCTCAAGTCGTTCAATGATAAAGAGTTTGCAAATCCTCTGAGTGTGAAGAGAAGCAGTTCAGTGCACTTAGCCTACTATCCGTTAGCTGATTTGCAGAATGCAACTGGTAACTTTGCAAGTTCTCGCCTTCTTGGTGAGGGATCAATTGGTCGAGTATACAGGGCAAAATATCCAGATGGCAGGGTAAGCTTGACCTGATTTACAATACTGCTTAGTATTATGGTATATTTTTTGGCAATTGGTTCATGCATTGGCCATGTATCCTCCATTATACATCATGAGAGATAGGATACATAGATTAGTCGAGAGCTAATACTGTTGAGAACATGATCAATTCATGAGTAGTTGAAGATCTATAGTACTCCCTTCAATTTGGATGATGTAGTTTAACTTGGCACAAAGCTTAAGAAAAAAAGAAGACTTTTGAAACATGTAGTCCTAAAACTCAAGGGGCAAAAGCTTTTTGGGGCCATCACTTTTACGTGGCTATAAAAACTTCTCATTAAGGGTAAAATTGTTAATATATGAAAAATTTAAAGTTAAATTGTTTTCAATTATAGAATGTGTCATTTTTTTGGAACAGACGAATAAGGATAGTGTGTCATTTAAATTGAAACGGAGGGAGTAATATTTAAACTTTTCTCCTAGTATTGAAGGGCTTATACTCATGAAATACATAATAGTACACTCTTTTTCATCCTGCTTTGACATTCAAAAAAATTCTTCTCTATGGTCATTTCAAGTGAAAATTCTGTCTCAAGACTCCTTTTAAAAAATTGAAACAAAGACGTAGTCCCTTGTCTTTATAATTCTTGAAACCCTTATGGTAGTCCTTATGGATAATCACACAAATGATCTTCTATTGCTGCATGGAAGCTATAGTGAATTGACTTCCATTTATTGTGAGTGCATAATGCTTGAACCCGTTACGTCGTCCTTATCGATCATTACATAGATGATCTGTGTTCTGCTACATGTTAACCATAGTAAACTGACTTAAAATTCCTGGCTTGAGAAATAACCTTTCTGTAGCTAACGTTTGACCTATTCTTGGTTTCCTCATAACAAGATAGAGGTTCTGTTTCAAATAGAACGAATTTGTTCCAGACCTTTAGTAGATTACTTGCATGATATAGTTTGTTCGGGAATAGGCTTAGAGGTACTGGAAGCATAATTGTTGACCGCAGATATTATTCTATAATGATAGATGGATGAGAGGTCACTTCCTGTCATCAAATTACTTTTTGAATTTCTTGTATCAAGCATGGAAATTTTACATACTTGATTTCTGATTTTGGAACCGTTAAGCACTACTCCATTTAACATTGCAATTTCATTAGTTGCTTTTTTCTTCTTTTGTCAGCTTACTATTTCTACGTCCCTCGAGAGACAGGTTATCTAGCTTTTCTATTCCTTGCAGCAGATAATTGCAATGTGAAAGTGTAATGTAAATGTCTCATGCTTCATTTTACTTCAACCTGCAAAATCCTTCTGGTGCTACTTATTGCTTAGGTACCATTTCTAGGGAGGTTCAGCTGATGTTTATATAGTTTAGAAGTATCCAATCACATTTATTCTGTATGATAATATAAGGGAGAAACCGTACTTTTGATTTATCAGGTTCTGGCAGTAAAGAAAATAGACTCCTCTTTTTTCCAAGATGGGCAGTGCACAGAATTGGCAGACATTGTTTCCAAAATTTCCAAGCTTCACCACCCAAATATTGCTGAAGTGCTTGGTTATTGTTCAGAACAGGGACAGAATATGTTAATCTTCGAGTATTTTAGGAATGGTTCACTTCATGAATTCCTACATGTGTCAGATGACTTCAGCAAACCACTTACATGGAATACAAGAGTCAGAATCGCTCTAGGTGCCGCTCGTGCTATTGAGTAAGTCAAACTCTTCCTGTTGTTTCTCTTGCGGTTGGTTCTTTCCATTCATGCTGGTGTTGGCAATAAGTATGCGTGACACAGATTAACTGCATGTGTTTAATGTTGACTGACAATTTGAGCTTTCCACTGTAACTGATAATCCATCAAGTACAACATGCTCTTGATTTATATGAAACACTTTTTGAACCATTCTCTTCTCATATTTCAGTTACAGTTATAACACAAGCTAGTAACTAAAGATTTTTAGTTGTGTATAAACTGACCAAAAACTGCATGATTGACTGTTCATTAAGTACATCACATCAAAATTTAGATTTATCTATTAAAACCTAAATGTGATTGTGTTAATGAACACTAACTCATATTTAGTATTAAACCCTTGTAAATGTGGTTCTCCATGATCCTATGACATGATTTTAATTTGTGTATAGGTACCTGCATGAGGTTTGTTCTCCATCCTGTCTCCACAGGAATATAAAAACTTCGAACATCTTGCTAGACGCTGAACTTAATCCTCGTCTCCGTGAGTGTGGCTTGGCAGTGTTTCATGAGGTATGTGAAAATAGACCTTTAGATACTGCAAGTATTGTTTCCACCAGAGTTGATATTATTTCTGCAGTTTTGGACGTAGGAACCTTCAACTTGCAAATGTCAGCACTTGAAACGGGAAAAAGATAAAGTTCTTTCTCAAAAAAAGAATAAAGTGGGTCATGTAACTTTTTAAACTATGTGATATGTAGTCTATTGAAATGTCATACGGATGCTCACGATACCTAGGTTAATCCTTGGTCCACATTTGCTAACTTATGCTTTGGATATTTCACTTGGTGCTTTGGTGTCAAATAGAGGCACATCATGCTTAAATAATGTTATTTAGCCTTTTCCCTTCTTGGCACTTCTGTAATTTCAGCGTGCAAGCAGAAATTTGGATGCTGGATACACTGCTCCAGAATGCACAAAACCTTCTTCTTATACTTTGAAGAGTGATGTTTATAGCTTCGGAGTTGTCATGTTGGAATTGCTGACGGGGCGAAAGCCTTTTGACAGGTGCATGATATCGCTTTGCATGCGTTAGTGTTATGGCTATCCATCAAAACAGTTATCTAACATATTCCAGATCAATGTTTCAGTTCAAAGCCAAGATTAGAACAGTATCTGGTCCAATGGGCATCGCCCCAACTACATGATCTAGATGCCTTGGAAAAAACGGCTGATCCTGCCCTGCATGGACTTTATCCTCCTAAATCTCTTTCTCGATTTGCCAATGTGACTGCTTTGTGCGTGCAGGTTAGTTTTTAATTGAGAGAGTTCAACGTAGTATCTTTCTAGTTATTGATAACCAATATATAACCCCAAAAGAAAGATTTGACTAATTCGTGATTACTTATGTTGTCAGTCGGAGCCAGAATTCCGACCACACATGTCTGAGGTCGTGCAGGCACTAGTCCGTTTAGTGCAAAGATCGAGCTTGAGCCAGCGAGAGGATTTAAGTGCATCTCGGCGGATAGATGATGACTACTGATTACGGAGAAAATGCTCCCAGTTTTCGACCAAAAGTGAAGGAGCCACACTTCCTTACCAAGTGGGGAAGAGGATAAGTGTACTTGTGTTTCTTTACCTTACAGGATGAGTCAAAGCAGGAACACTCTCTAAAATAGGGACCTATTCCCCCACCCCAAAATCCATTCTAAATAGACATAAGAAAAAGTGACAACATTTTTTGCATATATCATCTTCTCCTTTAAGAGAATAGAGTGTTAAGAGTGTATTGGCTTTACCCATCAAAGGACCGAATACTCTTGTTACGTGGGGTGCGTATTTTGAGTACACAAACCGCCTTACAGTGTCTAGTATGGATTCTTTTAAAGTATAGTTCAATGGTATTTGTCATGGCACATACCATCATTAGCAGTCTCTTATCTTGAATGGCCATGCATGTAAACGTGGCTAACTTAATACTCCCTTCGTGTCATGTTATGTTGCGGGTTCGAACTACTGCTTAATTTTCTGTGTAGATTCAGACACAGAATATTCAAGTTTTCTCAACTGTTTATTGTGGTGATGCAAGAGTGGAAAGTCTGTAATTTTCTGCTTCAAGTAAGAAAGAAAATTTAAGGAGAAGAAACCAATATGCTCATTCGTGAAATTTCTTAAAAGAATCTCTTTGGAGCAATCAATTCTTAAGAATGGATTTCTCTTGTTCAAAATTCTAGGATCAAACACAAGAATGCAGCAGTTGTTAACCACTAAATAAGAGAATGCACATGTTAAATACAAACAATTTTCATCAATGTCCTTGGTGAATTTACAGAAGCTCTCTTGTTCCTTCAGCACCAAGTATGATCTAAGTAAAAAGCAAAATATTTGCAAACTAAAAAGCATTATTATCAACGACCATCTTATATCACCTATCCTTGTTACCTGCGAGGAAATCACAAAATTACACCCAGCTAGTTGCCCTGAACTGTGTTTGTGCTATCCCTTCTCCTTCGATTACTCGACAAACATATACTGATCAGTTGCGAATTCTTGGCAAGCATGTAAATGCAAAGAAAGCAGAGTCCTGCATAAAGAGTATAATAATAATAATAATAATAATACCAAATTGGAGCAAAGTAATGATATATTTTCAACGTTTAGAACACGGAAAAAGAAAACTATACAATGTCCCTACAACTCGCCATTGATCACACAAGTCTTTCACATACTGTGAAGGAAAATGTATATTAGAAGTAGAGGAAATAGGAGAAGAATTGACTTTACCAGCATAGGCAATGGTAACACCTGCCGCTATCCTTCCCAGAACTGATAGCGCATAAAGAATAACCACCACCTGGAAAGGTATATATGTTGGATAATTATAAAAGTTAGAAGAATCCATTTTTCAGTTACTTCAGATTCCTGTTTGAGTTTCTACACTAATTATATCTAGCCTTTGCCGGGTTCAACTTGACTTTCGACGCAGAGCATAAATTTATTTGTAAAAATCCACTAATATTATAGCAATAAATACTCCTTCTATTTCAATTTAGATGGCATATCCAAAAAGAATGACATATTTTTACAATTAGAAATAATTAAACTTTAAACTCTTCATGGGCGTTTGGACATAAGAATTGTGAAATTCCGGAAAAAACTGGAAAAAAATTTTAAGTGAAAAAGATATTTGAAAATTAGAGTTGTGTTTGAACAAGAATATAATTTTGGGTTGTTTTTTAAGTTTTGTGAGTGATCTAAGTAAAAATTTTGAAAAACAGCATTTTGGAGTTTTTAAATTTTCGAAAAGTTCCAAAATCCATCTTCTAAGTGAAAATTCGAGAATTTATGGCCAAACACTGATTTCAGAAAAAAGTGAAAATTTTCTTATGTCCAAACGGACTTTTCATTTTACTCATTTTACCTTTAATGAGAATCTTTTATAAGCACACAAATGTCATGATCCCAAAAAGCTTTTACCCTTAAGTTTTGAAGACCGCAAATTTTAAAAGTCTTTTCTTTTTTTTTCCTTAAACTTCGTGTCGAGTCAAACTAAATCATCTATATTGAAAGGGAGTAAGCAGTATAACCCGTTTGGCCAAGCTGCAAAAATCAGCTTATTTTGAGAAGTGCTTTTTCTCAAAAGTAGTTTGGTGAGAAGCAGTTTGTGATTGGCTAATTAATTTGAAAAACACTTCTGAGCAACAATTAGTATTTGGCCAAGCTTTAAAAAACTGCTTCTAAGTGTATTTTTCTCAAAAATACTTTTCAAAAAAATACTTTTGGAGAGAAGCTACTTTTTTTTGCTTCTCCAAAACTGCTTCTGCTTCTCCTCAAAAGTATTTTTTTTCCTTTTAAAAGTTTGGCCAAACATCTTAATTTTGGAAAAAACACACTTTAGGCCCAAAAAAAAAAAAATATTTTTGCCTCAAAAAAAAACTTACCAAACAAACTAATAATATGAACCTATAATTTTAGAAATACAATGGTTCAATGGTGAGAACATAAAAGCCTAACTTGTAGAATTTAAATCCGGACTGAAGCTGGTTAAACATAACAAGTAGATGAGAAGTATAAATATATAATATCAGAAAAAAGAACAGGCGAAGTAGTGTGGAACCTTAAGGAACAAGCGCCTATCATGGCCGGTAGCAGCAACACGGAAAACAGACTCAGCGGCGCCGATAGTATTAGCGAGGCAGGCGAAGACACAGTTTGCAGTGTCCGGAGAGATCTGCCACTCTAGCGGATCGACAGGAACCGAGATGTTCATCTGACGAAAGAGGAGGCCGAGAATTGCAAGGGAGCAAAGGAGTACAATGAAGACGTCGGAGACGAGAGAGACGATACTGGAATTCCGATAAGCACAGTGGTAGTAAACGAGGCTGCCGCAGATTATTAGTATGAAGGGCACCGGAGCCGCCACATCCCTCTTCTTCCTAGGGTTCTCTGACCTTGCTGTAGTAATCTCCTCGTTAGCGTTCAATTCCATTTCCATGGCGTACGCGCTTATTCTTCGTTAGCCAATATGGACGATTTATTTATTTTAATGGGTCAAATTCCCAACTCTAATTCTTCAAAAGTCAAAACTAACTCCTCTATTACGGTTGCGACTACTTAATTCCAAGTGTTGTATTCAAAATTTCAAACAGAACCTTCTTCAGGAAAAAACTGCCAATATACAGATTTATATTCCTTGTCAATAATAAGGGTGACCAATTTACTTTTTTATTTAGTTTAATTTATATAATTAAGAAAAAAATTAATTTATTTTTTTAAAATTACTTTTATATATATGTATCCCTAAAAAGTCTTTTACTCTTCGTATTAAGTATTAACTCTACTGCAACATTTAGTTAAGTATAGTTTAGTTAAAGTAATTATTTTTGTCTAGAATTTTATATTCACTTAAAGGAAAACTATCAGTAATGTCCATTTATAAGTAGTTCATTGGTCAATTCTTAAAATATTACTAATATTAGCTAATTAGCTATTTGTAGCAAAAAAAATTAAATTTTTGCTTTCTTTCGAGTGAGTGTTATTAGAATAGATTGGGTACATCTTAAGGAGCTTGAATCTCAGTTTTGGAATGATTTGGTGAAGTTTTGAGGTGGTTTGAATTGAAAATTCGAAGTAAAAACTAAACATAAAAAAAATTGATATGTGTATCACACTGTGTATCACATATGTATCATATTTGTATCAATTGTGTATCACAGGTATACTTGTGTGTGAGATACATGTGTCCCAGAAGAATTTTTTGAACTCAATTTAATTGTGAATTTTGATACAAAACCAGTCCAAATCACCTCCAATCTTCCTCAAATTTTGTATATTGACTTATCTATAGGTTTTCAATGAATTACAATTATACCCATTAAAAAAGTTCCTTTTTTGCTTAGATTTTTGAAATATAGTATATATTTTTTTTTTGTATTTCATCACCTTATTTAATATCTCATCTATGAAATTTCCTTTCGGCCTTGCATCTAATATTGTTAATCATGCTTAAAAATATGGAAGGAGATTTTTGCGTATGATTCTTTGAGAGAAAGAACCTTATTTATTTGGATTTTTAATTTTTATATGTGTTTGGCTAGTGTTAGTAAGTCTATGACTAATGGTTAGAGATCGGTAAGTTGAGACTTATTTGAGACATTTGTGTAAGTTTCTCTTTCCTTAATGGATATGCCCCTAGTAAAATTGGTCACTTATTGTGGCATATATACTACTCGTTTCCATAGAAAGTCGTTAAGAAATCAGGAGCCAACATGTCCTTTCCGTTTTTACCCCCTCTGTTTTTCTATTGCCAATACTTTTCTACCTATCTGCAGCATTAGTATAACCTTGTATTATCCAATTCTCCAATTTTCTATATTACTTGTTACTCCCGTTTCATGGGATACTTTGCTTTTAAAATAAATGATATATTTTTAAATTTAAAATAACTCAATTATTTTACTTATTTTACTCTTAATGAGAAGTTTTTATAACCACACAAATGTCATGGTCTCACACTTTTTTACCCAAAAGCTTTTAAGATCACAAGTTTCAAATTTTTTTTTTTTTTTTAAACTTCATGCCGAGTCAAACTACCTCATCTAAATTGAAACAAAAGGAGTATTTCTTTTGTCTCGGCTATTCTATTATTTGGCAGTCATTACTAAATTTTTTCCTCTAAGTATTTCCAACATGGCATCTTCCCTATTGATTTTTCTTAAACAGCCTCTCTAGCTCAGACAAGGTAAGATCGTAAGGGTAAGTGTAAGGTGTCCGTACAAATTACTCTTCTTAGTAGTATGTGATGCGAGACTAAATTGCAAAGTTTAACATGTGATATACCTTACATTTTATGCGCATTAATGATAAAATTACACTTGTTATGTGCTTAATGGAGTTTATTTCATGCGTAGGTGAAGTGGAGATGGAAACGGAGCTAAAAGGATGCAAATACGTCGAAAAATACGCGAAAGGAGACACCCGGGCGATAGCCGGGCGACAGAGCCAAACACACTGACCCTGCCTGGCGTTAGCCAGGCGTTTGGGCTGAAACGCCAGCCCCACCCTGGCGTTAGCCAGGCGTTTGGGCTGAAACGCCAGCCCTGGCCTGGCGTTAGCCAGGCGTTTGGGTCCAAACGCCAGGTCCCCAGTTCGGCCAGAAATCGAGTTTTGACGGGTTTAAGTGTTTTCTAATTGAAATAGAAGTCTCCTACACGGTTAGGGTTCACCCTAAACCTATAAATAGACTCCTAAAACACAACTACAAAGGGAGATTCACAGGGATACACAGAGATTCGAGTTTAGAGTGAATCGAAGGCAAAACATCAATTTGTACATATTTTCTTCCTTACTTTGTAGTTTAATTATGCTAGTTGTTTTAGATTTTATTCTTATGAATTTGTTTAGCTAATTTCTTGTGGAACCCGTTGGGGAATAAACTTATTGTGATATTAATATAGCTTTGATTGGTTGATTAAACTCTATTTGTTCAACTACGTTCTTGTTGTAGTTGATTGAAGGGCCCTCAATTAGCTGTGCCTATTTATTATGTATCTACTTGAGAGAGAGTGCATATTTAGGTAATTGTTTGAACAACACCACTCCCAGAGTATAGACGAAAGTCATAACCGAGGGTTTAGAGGTTGGATTAGAGATAACGATACTTCGGGTGCAATCTAAGTGAACTGTAATGCAATCTAGCTAGCGTAACTTGAGAGAGTGCGTCTAGTAAATTATCATAATTACTTGAGAGAGATTTATGGTAGATAGAGTGTTCATGATTGATAGAGATAACTAATCAAGCTATACGAAGTATCCGAGAAGTAAGTTCACCAGCGGGGGAAACCATAACCTTAGATTTTTATTACAATTGTTTATACCTTAGCATAGTTAATCTTTAGTTTTAATATTTAGTATTAGTAATTTAAATAACATCAGGTGACAGCTGAGTAGTATTTTAACAGCGTGCTTGATACGTCAATTCCCTGTGGGATCGACTCTGGGCATAATACCCCAGGATTATATTTGCAACGCCCGCTTAGTCTTCTACAAGACATAGTTGAGCGTGATCAAATTTTGGCGCCGTTGCCGGGGAATTAACGGTATTATCAAGTGTAGCTGTAATTGTACATATTATTATTAGGTTTTAAGTTTAAATTTTTTTTTAGTATTTGATTTTTATTTTCTTTATTTTAGTTTTATTTGTTAAAACATGGCATCATGGAATTATGAGAGTTATGTTGGTAATTCTACTTTTGATCCTCATTATGCATATTATGGAGGAAACCACCCAGAGCAAAATTATCAAAATATTCCCGAGAGCGAGTTATGTGCACCAACTCAATCTCATGTGTGGAATGTGTGTGATATGTGTGGTGGTCAAGATGGTCACTTCCAGGGTTGTGATTATATTTCTTATCTTCCCCCAACCCCTTACTTTGATGAGTCTTATTTTAATTGTGAAGTTAATAGAAACAAAGAACTCAGTGATGATGAATGGAAGAGGCTCGAGGATATGATGAGTGGCATTATGGAACAAGTTGAGGAATTACAACTGCGGGTACAAAGGCATGATGAAATTATTCGCAACTTGG
>ML370337.1:1909-25127 GCA_005239525.1 Nicotiana knightiana
CTAAAATTGGGTAATCAAACAATTTAAGCCAAGTTTAATCATTAAGCGACCGTGCTAGAACCACGGAATTCGGGAGTGCCTAACACCTTCTCCCGGGTTAACAGAATTCCTTACCCGGATTTCTGGTTCGCAGACAATTTAAACAGAGTCAAAATTCCTCAATTTGGGATTTAAACCGGTGACTTGGGACACCAAATAAACTATTCCAAGTGGCGACTCTAATAAAAAGAAAATATTCCCATTTCGAATAATGTCACTTTAAGTGGAAAAACTCCCGTANTAAACTATTCCAAGTGGCGACTCTAATAAAAAGAAAATATTCCCATTTCGAATAATGTCACTTTAAGTGGAAAAAACTCCCGTATCCCCTTCGGGGCGTATAAAAAGGAGGTGTGACAAATATATGTAGTGTTTCACCTAAGAAGCTTTTTCAACCCCCATTTTTCTTTGTTTTCTCCTTCTTCACTTTTATCTTTCTTCGGGATAGATTAAGGAATGGGGGACGGAAATAGGAATAATGCTTTGAAAGTCTATGTTGTATTTCGTGGTAAGAGGCCTGGATTATACAACTCTTGGTATCAGTGTGCTCCTATGGTTACTGGTGTCAAGGGTAGCATCTTCAAGGCCTTCAAATCGTATGATGAAGCCATAAAAATGTTCAATGAGTTTAGAAATGGATCTCAAGCTGATAATATATCGGCATCGAAGGTGTATGTGGTAATTCGTGGTAAAAGGCCCGGATTATACAACTCTTGGTGTGAGTGTGATCCTATAGTTATAGGTTTCAAAGGAAGCATCTTCAAGTCTTACAAATCTTACGATGAAGCCATAGCAACATTCAATGAATTCCAAAAAAAAAATGTTGACAGTGAAGAACCATCTTCAAGTTATGTTGTAGATGAAAGTGGTGTAGGGGTTGAAGGTGACAATGGAGCAAGTGTTATATCATCTGTGTTGTTGTCTGGAATGTTTGTAGAGATGAAGATATCAGAAAATTATTCAGTTTGATTATTAATAAGAGTATTTTTCCCCTTATGAACTAAATGTTTTGTCTATATTGTTGGATCTTAATTGAAAAGTTTAGTTCTAAGTGCCAAAGTGTTATCTACTGACTAGATGTTAATTAGTTATAAGCGTTAGATTCATTTTTGCACCTGGTTTTAATCCTTACTACATTGATTCATGATATTCGTCAGATTTTGAACATTGTCTGGAATGTTAGATGAACCTTTCACATTTGTATGATTCTGAAAAATTGAAGTAATGTCAGATTATAGATATTGTTAGTTTCATCTCTAAAAAAAAACCCTTCTTTTGACAAGAACTTGGGAAGTTTGCTTCATAAGTATTTATTCTGTTCTCAACTATCTTTAAGTTTTTTACATATTTCTTGACAACACATTTTCCTACTGTTCAAGGTTGGTGTCATAAGTTCAATGTGATATATTAATTTGGCAAAAAATTGACCACCTTTAAAGGACTTAATTAATCTTTACAAATGTTAGTCTTAGTACTTTCATTGCATTAGGCATCAAACAAACAGTTGCAATATTGAAAACAATATGACTGTTTTGTTAACTTGAATCAAACGATCATTTAAGTAAAAAAAAAAAGATTCAAAGACATAATAATATAATTTCATTAATATGAGATTTCATAACATCACCAAAACATAATAAGAACAATAAAAACATCACCATAAAGGGGTAGACAACTTCATAGACTATTAGAAAAACATCACCATAAGCAAGAAGACAACTTGAGATAAAACTTCATAATGCATGGACTACTCAATATTCTGGGTCACAAAGAGAGACTTGGTGGTCTTGGAGGCGGATTCAGTGTCACTAGTGATAACAATAATAAAATTGTTCTTAGCTCCATTCTGGACGGATGATGTGGGCATATCATCAAGCATGGTATAGATTGAAGTTAACGGATGCACCTCCAACATGACACTTTTAGGCAATCAATGCTTGAGTCACGAACCACCTTTTCAAGCAATTTATTAATTTCACGCTTCATCTTAGTAAAGTCACGCTTAAGATCGCGGTGCAAAATATTATGACTAACGGGTGAACCATGGAGTGGTTGTTCAACAACTTTCTTGATCGGAGTCTTATCCATCGTTATGCTTAGATGTAGTAGTAGTTTCAGTTTGTTTGTTTTATGTAGGGTTAGCATATGAGAAAAATATATAGGGAGAGTTATAATAGCTATTCCACTTCCCATTAGCATATAACTAAAAGCACATATTGAGCTAAGCATTAGGTGTTCCTAGAAATTCAATAAAGAAGATCACAACCCTTGATGTAGCCTCTCTAGTTCAAAGAGAAGAATACTCCCTTTTTTCAGATTATTGTTGACACCAAATTATTTCCACCCCTTAACGACTCTTCTCCGAACACCACTTGTGAGAGTCACAACCCACTCCTTCCCATTACATAGAAGCATTATTTTAACCGAATAGGAGGAAGATAGTCACAGGTACTCTTTGGAAGAAACTGCAATAACATAATGTAAATATAGGGTTTAGGATTCGTTGTTAGTTGGGATAATCAATAGTTATCAAATCATGAAATTAAAAAAAATACCAGATCATCATGCTTAATGTACGATCTGGGCACGTTCATCCGAAACCATGGATATAGATCATCTTCAATCCATCCGTTAGTATTCATGTTTAGAGTATCTATTTTGTTTGGAGAGTTGAAAATGTTGTTTAACATGTAACTTGTGTTCAAGAGATATATAAAGAGTCAAAACTTTTAGTTCCCTCCAATCATGTTTTTACTTTTCCCTTTATTTCCCTACGAAAATTTTAATTGACATTTTAGTCCAAAAATATCATCTCATTTTCCCTCCTAATAAAAAGGCTAGAATACACTTTTAGTCCTAAAATTTTATCATGTTTTCCCTTTTATTATAATTAACATTAACAAGTAAAAATATATAGAATTATATATTGACTATTATATAAATCCTTAGTCAATGCACTTATATGGTTGCTATAGGCCGATAAGTATAACCTTAATGAATGAAATTATATAAACGACTATTAAATAAACGATCAACATTACTATAAAGCGCAACGATATAATTAACATAGGACATATGAATAAATCCTTAGTCAATGCACTTATATGGTTGATATAGGCCGATATGTATGACCTTAATGGATGAAATTATATACACGGCTATTATATAAACGATCAATATTATTGTAACGACCCGACCAATCGTTTTGCTTTCTAGAACACAGTGCCCTTAATAAGACTTTTCGTACTTACTTTTATTGATTTATGACTTGCGGGGAAGGTTGGTTCGGGATTTGGAAGAGTTTGGGTTGGAATAGGAACACTTGGTTCCTTAAGGTTGTCTTAAAATGCCAAGTTTGACTTTGATCAATATTTTGGGTAAACGATCTCGGAATCGGGATTTGACAGTTCCAATAGGTTCGTATAATGATTTCGGACTTGGGCGTATGTTCGGAACGGGTTCCGGATGACCCGGGAGTGTTTCGATGCCAAATAGTGAAAATTTGATTCGTGAAGGTTTTTGAAGCTCTATAATTGTGGTTTGGAGCGTGTTTTGATGATACTGATGTCCAAACGGAATTTTAAGACCGAGAATAGTTTTGTAATGTCATTTAAGACTTGCATGCAAAATTTGGAATCATTCTGAGTAGTATAAGTGTGTTTCGGCATGTTGGAAGTAGATTGAAGAATTTAAAGTTCATAAGTTTGATTCAATTGGTTTTAGGGTGTGATTCTTGGTTTTAATGTTTTTTCGGGTGTTCCGAAGGTTCGAGCGAGTCCATTTTATGATTTAGAACTTGTTGGTATGTTTGGACGGGGCCTCGGGGTCCCTGAATGCCATTCGGACGTCGCGCGAGTCGAGTCCAAGCTCAAAATGAGCTGCTGGTGCACTAGTTCTGGTGCGACCGCACCTGCGGTTGGGCAGTCGTAGGTGCGAGCTCGCAAGTGCGGGCGAAACTGCGCAGATGCGGTCCCTTTTCTGCAGAAGCGGAACCGCATGTGCGTTCACCTGTTCACAGGCGCGACCCTAGCCAGTCCTCCCCCTTTTCGCAGATGCGGACGATGATCCGCAGAATCGAGACCGCAGGTGCGGTCCACACGCCGCAGGTGCGAAAGAACTGGAGGCGGTAAGGTTCTTTTAAAAACGAGACTTAGGCATTTATGGGTCATTTATTTCAACTTTGGGCGATTTGGAAAGCTCTTGAGAAGGGGATTTCGACCTAGTCTTGTGAAGTAAGTAAATTCTACCTCATGTGAGTTTAATACATAGTTAAGGGTAGATTTTAACATGTAAATTAGTGAAAATTATGGGTTTAGAGTAAAACCTAGGGTTTCGATAGAAATGGGATTTAACCACGAAAATTGTTATGGAATCTAGTAAAAATCATGTATTCTTGATCCGAAATTTATGGGTAACAATTTCCTTCAAAAATTTTTGGAATCCGGGTATGTGGGCCCGAGGGTATATTTTAGAAATCTTGTAATTTGGGTTGGGAAATCACTTTAATAGTGGAAGTGAGGACTTGGAGCTTATATTAACTAGTTTTTACCTTATCTGGATAGTTTTGGATTGTCTGACTCCGGTTTGAGGGTTTGAGAGCATTCTTGAGCTCGGGAGTGAGCTTCGAGGCAAGGTAAGTCTCTTTTCTAACCTTTTAATAGGGAAATTTTTCCATAGGATATGTGATTACTTGTGGGGGACTATGTACGCACGAGGTGATGAGAGTCCGTACGTAGTGACTATTCATGTTATGTCCGGTAGTTTTAGGCTACACCATGCTTTGTGAACACTGTTAATTGATTATATGCACTATTTATATGGGATGGGAATTCATTTCAAAATCTTAAGAATTTGAAGGTTTCAAGTAAATTATTATTTTAAAAGGATTGAGGAAAAACATGTTATGTTTATATGTAACCGCTTCGCAATTATATTCTGCAAGCGGGGTGATCCTTTACACTAGTCTCATGGGAGCAGGCCGTTCACATCGGCAGGTTAATAGATACATCTATGATACGCGACGTTCGACCCTTTGACAGTGCACATTTTATTATTTTGTTGGATCGGGCCGTTCGTCCTCAACATTATATGCGCCTGCTATTTTCTTGGCACTTTTATGAGACTTTAATCTTCTTTAAATGCCTTAAAATATAAATTGTCAACTGAAATGATAGAAAATTAAATGTATATTCATGGAAAGTCTGGTCATTTCCTGTTACTATCTGTTATCTAGCCTTAATATCCATGCTTAGACTCATACTTAAATATATATTGTTTGGCCCTAGTAAGTATTAAGTTGATCCCTCGTCACTACTTCTTCGAGGTTAGACAGGATACTTGTTGGGTACATATTGTTTATGTACTCATACTGCACTTCTGTACTTAATTGTACAGGATCTGCGGCAGGTGCATCTAGCTACCCGTCCGAAGCGCGTTCTTGATATTTGGATCGAGATTCCATGGTGAGCTGCTCTCTTATGATGCCGTTCATCAGCGTGTTGGAGTCTCTCTTTTGTTTTTGACTGTGTATTCTATTTCAGGCAGTAGGGTAGATATATTCTTTTGTACATTCTACTAGATGCCCACATACTAGTGACACTAGTTCCTGGCACACACAATAGTAGACTATTCTTTTGGGATGTAATCACTTAATTATGACTTCTTTTGGTCATTTCAGTTTTAAATTGCCTAAACTATTCGTTATTATCGAATGCTTTAAATTTAAGTTAAGCAAACGTTGGAGATGTTTGGTAAGATAAATGGAACCCATTATTTGATTAGTGTTGGCTTGCCTAACATTGGTGTTGGGCGTTATTGCAACCTAAAATGGAAATTGGGTCGTGACAATTACTATGTAGCTCAACGATATAATTAGCATAGGACATACGAATATATCCTTAGTCAATGGACTTATATGGTTTTTATAGGCCGATACATATAATCTTAATGAATGAAATTATATAAACGACTATTATATAAACAGTCAATATTACTATGAATCACAACTGTAACGACCCGACCTGTCATTTTGAGCTCTAGCGCGTGGTTTGGCAGTTTGAGGCCATGAGCAGCTTCACCTGAGGTATTATGACTTGTACGCATGGTCAGAATTGAATTCCGGGAGTTTTGGAGTTGATTTGTGAAGAAAATTCTCGTTTCGGAAGCTTTAAGTTGGAAGAATTGACTAAGGTTGAATTATTGAGTAAACGACCTCGGAATCGGGATTTGAAGGTTCCAGCAGGTTCGTATGATGATTTCAAACTTGGCCGTATGTTCGGATCGGGTTTTGGATGACTGCGGAGCGTTCCAGCGTCTATTGTTGAAGTTGACATTTTGGAAGAAATTCATAAATTTGGATTGAAGTACAATTCAGTGTTATCGATGTCCGTTTGGGATACTGAGTATGGTAATAGCTCCGTATGGTGATTCTGATATTGGTAGTGTGATCGAAAGTGAAATCGGAGGTCCGTAGGTCGTTTTGGAGTCATTTGGATAAAGTTAGAAATTTGAAGGATTTTTGAGAAGTTTGACCGGAAGTGGAATTTTTGATATCAGGGTCGGATTTCGATTCCAGAAGTTGGAGTAGGTCCGTAATGTCATATGTGACTTGTGTGAAAAATTTGGGGTCAACCGGAAGTGATTTATTTCGTCATCGAATGAGGAAGTTGGAGTTCTAATGTTTATAAAGCTCGAATTGGAGTGTGATCCATGGTTTTGGCGTCGTTTGATGTGATTTGAAGGATCGACTAGGTTTGTAATGTGTTTTGGAATTTATTGGTGTGATTGGACGGGGTCCCGGGGACCTCGGGTGGATTCCGGGTGGTTAACGGATTGGATTAGAGTTCGGAGATAGAGCTGAAGCCTGTTGTCATCTGGTGTAACCGGACCTGTGAGTTCTTGGCCGCAGGTGTTGAGCCGCAGATGCGGCCTTGATGTCGCAGAAGCGGAAATGGCTGGGCTAGGCTGGGACCGCAGATGCGGTCATTTTGTCGCTGAAGCGGGACCACACCTGCGGAAGGAAGGGCACATATGCGGAAGTTGAGGGGTTGGAGGAGGACCGCAAAAGCAGATTATGGGTCGTACCTGCGGAACCGCAGAAGCGATCAAGTGACCGCAAATGCGGAAATGCTGGAGGCAGTGAGGATCTTTAAATCGGGGGTTTGAGCAAGTTGGGATTTTGAGGAAAAACCTAAAAATTTGTATTCTTGGATTTTGACCACGATTTTGGTCATGGGATTTGGAATAAATTTTATATTTGAGTTCATGAGGTATGGGTAAACTTTATCTTCGAAAAATTTCGAAATCCGGGCAAGTGGGCCCGAGGGTGATTTTTATATACTTTGCGATTGGGGGTTAGAAATTGTTATAAATTGAATTGTTACGAGTAATTGGGTATGCATTTATGGGTTTGCATGATTATTGACTAGTTTTGGAGCGTTGTGCATTGATTTGAGTTGTCGTAACGGCTTGGGAACCGGTTATGGAACTTCAGAGCGAGGTAAGTCTCTTTTCTAACCTTGTAAGGGGTAATTGTCCCCATAGGTGAAATAATTAATCATGTGCTACTATTTGTGGGGGATACGTTTGCACGAGGTGACGAGAGTCCGTGCGTAGCTACTATTATGCTTATGTCCGGGTAGTCTTGGACCCAAAAGCATGCTTTACTTGCCTTACTTGTAGTTTTACTGATAAATATAAAATGCTTAAATCATATCGAACTTGGCAAATGAATTAAAAAAAAAAGATTAAACACCATCTTGTTGACCATTAAATGAGAAATTGTCATTTTCTTGGGTAATTGTCTTCCTGATGAAGTTTGGATTGACTATTTGAATGTGTGTATCTATGGGTACCTGCGTCGCACGTATGATTTGCAAGGGGGGTAACTCTATTATTTATATTTGACCGCGTCGCGCGCATGATTCGCGAGCGGGGTAATAGATGCATCTATGGTTCGCGTCGTTCGACCCTCCAACAGTGCACATTTTATTATTTTGTTGGATCATGCCGTACGACCTCGGCATTTCTTGCGCATGATATTTGTTGGGCACTTTTCTGTGATTTGAACTGTTTAATTGCCTTGAGATATAAGTTGTCAACTGAAATGACGAAAATTGAAATTATAGTTATGACAAAAGTTGTCCCTTCATGTTGTTATTTGTTATCTAATTAGGATATCCATGCTTAGCGTCACATTTAATTATATCAATTTGACCTCTAGTAAGTGTCAAAGTCGACCTCTCGTCACTACCTCTTCGAGGTTAGGCGGGATATTTACTGGGTACACGTTGTTTTTGTACTCATACTACACTTGTTGTGCATTTTGTTGCACAGACACATGTATATCTAGTGGCCTAGCTTGGCGCAGCGGCATGGTTGATATGGAGACTTAGGTGAGCTGCACCTCACGAGATGACCCGCAACCAGCAAAGTCTCCTTCAGAGTATTGTAATTTCTTGTCTGTCCAATTTGTATTCCAATTATTGTATTACATTTTATTTTTATTTTTTTCTAGAAATTTCTCATGCACTTGTGACACCGGGTTCTGGGATGTCTATGGGATTATTCAGTATTGAAAATATGTTTAAAACGTCAATATTCACTCAGTGAAGCTCATTAATTATTGTTTAATCTAAGGAAAGAAATGAATTTCAAAATACTAAAAAAAAGAGGATTTAATTAACTTCTTGGTGTTGCTTGCCTGACAGTGGTGTCTGGCGCCATTACGACCTTTATCGTACTTTGGGTCGTGAAAACATGGTATCAGAACACTAGGTTCCCTTAGGTCTCACGAGTCATGAGCAAGTCTAGTAGAGTCTTGCATATCGGTACATAGACGTTTGTACTTATCTTCGAGAGGCTACAAGGCTGTTAAAAGTACTTCCCTTATTGATTCCTCATCGTGCGATTTGATTTCTTTGAGGCTTATGCCTATGTTTCCTTCCTACTCAATCTTACGCAACGCGAAGCGCTTGCTATAAATCGGAAATTTGAGGAATCTTAATGGTACTACAGATATGGTGCAGGAAGCTACTCCCTGCATAGTTGGTTGGGGCTATTGTCGTCGCCTTGCGGAAGGATATTCTGTCATTTCAGTTTGGTAGCTGCACTTCTGAGAGCTTTGAGGCTATGCGCAGATTGCTATGATGCTCATGATTGGTTATCGCACGGTGTTTATGTGATGGTAGGATGCTTACCCATATGTCGGGGCAGTGAATAACTTGAAGGGAGGTCTGCTCAGAGCGTGATTTCGAGATTCGGTATTTTATTTCTGGCGGAGGAAGGGAAATTGGACTATAAATGTTCAGGTGTGGATCGATAGAGTAATGAGACTTGGTGTTTTCATGTGTGGTGTTATTTTCATCTGCGACGTGGTGTCGTCGTCCTCGCTTGAATGTGTTAAGTTTGCTGGTGTTATGATCTTCCACAATTCGCCTTTGGGGCAGGATATTGCGAGATAGTATTAGAGAAGCGGCTGTCAGAGATCGCGGGATGCGGTGGTTCAGGGTTGAATGGGTATTTCTAATGCTGACGACTCGAGAAGGATGATCTTCGGAGAGGGCTGAAGTTAGTAGCGATCTATCGGTTCAAGTGCTACAGAGATAGATATTGATTTAAGGCAACAACTGGGCAACAAAGGATGAGGAAGAGCATGTGGGAAGTGTCTTATGGTGATTAAACTTCTAGGAGGCCAAGTATAGGAGGCAGGAGTCGAGAAGTTTCTTAAAGGAGTTGGTTTGACCTAAGAGGGAGAGTGGCAAAGTAAAATATGGGTTTAGTGGCATGGTACCATACATTTGGAGGAAAGCTTAGAGTGCTTTGGGAGTTTTAGTGGACGGTGATTGGGTCCACGAGCTTGATTTGAAATATTGGCTATTATATGGCGGGAAATTAGATGCAACAGAAAAGAGTTGCTTGGTATGAAGAAGGATGCAATATAACCTTGAATTTGAAGAGATTGTCGCACATTTAGTTGATGTCCATAAGGAGCGAACGTACTGGTTCAATTGGTGAATGAGACGGGGCTTAGGATGGGTTATTGATGTCGGCATGTAATTTTCACAGGTGGGTTATCTCTGTTGAGCAGATCAACGGTCGCGTGGTTGGCGAAGTTTCTGCGAAGAATTCTACTAGCTATCCAGTAAGAGGTCGAATATGTGAAAGTTGTAGGAGATGCAGAGTGTTCATGGGGTGCTAACAGAAGGATTTCGAGGAATTTGGCGGTTGAATGTGCAAGGACACGTCGTCAATGAAGAGAGAGTCTTGGTGGGTTCTAGAGTTGTGTAATAGTAGCTTCAAGCTAAGTGAGAGAGTCCCACCGCCTACGGTTGGATCGCATGGTCGTTTGTTTATGAGATTCCTAGCTATCAGTGTATTGGTGAGTTATTGCAGCTAAGGTAAAAGAACATAAGTGGTAATTTGAGAAAAGGGATTATCAGGAGTGTGCTATAGTTGTCCTTATAGACTCATGTTCGAGCTTTGGGAAGATTCAGGATTTATTCTTCATACAGAGGTGATTTTCAAAGGAAGCGATTCAGTCGGGTGCTTCATTGAGATGGGTGTTCATGGGTCAGCGAAGCCTTGGAGTTGATTATATTCTAGTCCAAGCCAGAGTGGGTGACTCTCGACAACGGTCCTAGCGAATTCAAAGGTTAAATGCGGTGCCTAAGGATTTCAAGCCCGCAATATTATTAAGAATCAAGCTTTTGCAGCGGATTATGATAAGAGGATCAGAATGTTCTATGATATATTTGGCTTGCAGTGTATCATTTGGAGGAAAAAAGAGAAAATGGCTTCAAATTCGTAGAGGAATTATCAGAATAGATGTACCAGTTGAAGATGTGCATGTGCGTGCGAGGTGGGTATGAAACGGTCCATGGTTTTGGAGACAATGTGGTCTCGTGAAATGGGGTCACTCAAGGTGAGTGCGGGTTTAGGTTTGTGATGTAATGAATGGAGCTATTATTGTCTCTAAGGCAAGTTAAGGATAATTAAAAGAAGTTAGACTGGTTGGCCATGGTTGAATTGGCATATTGGTGGCCGTGATCGGTTCCTTCAGCGATTGAGTTATGCATGTGATTTGTGACGGTATGTATGAGGCTTGACGGCCGCCGTAATTGGTTTTATTGGAAATATCCAAGTATTTTGGCCTGTTATGTGTAGGCGGATCCCAGGAGGGTTATGGTGGTTTAGTCCACTACTTGAGGATTTGCATGTTCTACGGTTATGAGAATTCACTCGCGTGTTGCTATGGTTCTCTTGGAATGAGTTAAGTAAAAGGTTTTTATATGATGAAGTGTTTACCCTATTAGTGGTTCAGGAGTTATGATGAGATTCATGTACGATCGCATATTGGCATGTTAGGTGAAGTGAGCGGTAGGAAATTCGGAAGTTGAGGATTCAAGATTTGAGGTTCAGTGTTGACAAGGATGTCACGAGCTCGGATGAGCAGGAATGGGATTTGAATGTTTAGGGTAAACTGGTGTTGTCTTCAATGTCTCTTGAGATCTGTGTTTTGTGAAAGAGGATTTGCATCCTGGTTATGTATTCTTGATTTGCTTTACAGCGTTAGTGCGGCCGGTGGTATGGATGTGCGGACTTGTTACCTTGTGTGGAAGGTCGTGGGAGCGTGACCACGGAAGATTGTATAAGTGTGACATGTAGTCACTTGCTTGATTGAAGATTTAAACCAAGTATGAACAATGTGGTACTATTGCTTATTTGAGGATTTATGCCTGGAGGGCGCTCGGTTCATTTGGTTGTGGATTGTGGAAGTTTTTCCCGGTTATGATGGTTGTTCTTGTGTGTTATGGTAAAAAGGGGGGTTATTAGAGACTCGTGAAAGGTTATTAGCCTAGTATGGTGCGATCAGAATTAGCTTGAGGTCTATAGATGGATTTGAATATGAATATGGGCCCTATATCAGGTAAGATGTGTTCATTTAGGTATAGCACTCCTCATGGAGGAGTATTCAGACGTGGGATGTTACGTCGTCGTCGGCTATTTCATGTAATATTATGTTGTGTCGTGCGAGTCGTGAAACAACTTAATAAATTTCTTATGTGTTGAGGTTCCGCGTAGCGATGGTGTAATGTGAGCAGGATGGCTTTTGAGACTCAGACCATGTATCACACCTCGGTTGTGCTTGAGTTTTGCAGCGTATGGCTCTACCTGTCTCCCCAGGATGGTATTATGCACTTAGCGTGCTTGTGACCGATATTCAGTAGTTCGTAGTAGTGAGCAATTTAGCTCGGTGTGTATCTCCTTATGTGAATTTTATGTGTGGATCGAGTGGCATGCCGCCACGGGTATGTTATTTTGATCTGGTTGCATGCCGCAATAGTGTGATGTTAAGTACGGTTCTCTATATTCTTTTTTTTGGGTGTGTTTTGTTTCCCATTTTATGAGGAAAGTTCATATTAGTGCGTGAGTTGAGTAGTCCCTTCCAGAGTTCATTTTCTTATGTATCACGTTCGAGTTTGTAGCTTATTAGCACATTGTGGCATCATATGAGACTTTTGGTCATGTCCGGGGTGGCTTATTTCCTGAGCAGTTTGTATTGGGTGAGACGAGATTAGGGAATCCGAGATCAGTGCAATCGGATTATATGAAGTATATTAAGGAGCAAACACCATTATTTGGTTCAGGATGAGGTGATGGTTCTCGTCAGGAGTATAGACTCAACGATTTGTTGACTCGACAGTTGGTTATGAATTTCTACACATCTCCTCCGTCGTGGAGGTATTGCAAAGGGTTAGAACATGATTTATATATATGTCATGAGGTGAATTGGGAGCATCAAATTGGTGGAATTTCAGCTATTATTATTAGAGGATGTTGTTATGGTCTTGTGCGTTATGCAGTGCGTAGTGTGAATTCAACAAAGCTATGTAGTCATGTATCAGTGCATTTTGTAGTGATTGATACGATGTTTGTATGTTGAAAGCACGCCTGGCAGAGAATTCCGGATGTTGGAACAGAGCTCTAAGGCTTATTTGCCTTGATGAAAGAGGGTATCATCAGATTTGATTGAGCTAATGTGTTCAACTGAGTTGTGGTAGCACGGGTAGGTGCACGAAGTGTTAAACAATAATTTTGGAAAACTCCAGCGCAACTCTTAGCACATTCGAGGACGAACGTATATTTAAGTGGGAGAGGCTGTAACGATCCGACCAATCGCTTTGAGCTCTAGCGTGTTATTTGGCAGTTTGCGGCCATGAGTAGCTTCACCTCAGGTATTATGACTTGTACGCATGGTCGGAATTGAATTCTGGTAGTTTTGGAATTGATTTGTGAAGAGAATTCTCGTTTCGGAAGCTTTAAGTTGGAAGAATTGACTAAGGTTGAATTTTTTGAGTAAACGACCTCGGAATCGGGATTTGAAGGTTCCAACAGGTTCGTATGATGATTTCGGACTTGGCCGTATGTTCGGATCGGGTTTTGGATGACTCGGGAGCGTTCCGATGTCTATTGTGGAAGTTGGCATTTTGGAGGAAATTTATAAATTTGGATTGAAGTACATTTCAGTGTTATCGATGTCCGTTTGGGATACTGAGTTTCTTAATAGCTCCCTATGGTGATTCTGGTGTTGGGAGCGTGATCGGAAGTGAATGCGGGGGTCCGTAGGTCATTTTGGAGTCATTTGGCTAAAGTTAGAAATTTGAAGGGTTTTTGAGAAGTTTGACCGGAAGTGGACTTTTCGATATCGGGGTCGGATTCCGATATTCCGATTCCGGAAGTTGGAGTAGGTCCGTTATGCCAAATGTGACTTGTGTGCAAAATTTGGGGTCAATCGGAAGTGATTTGATAGGTTTTGGCATCGAATGAGGAAGTTGGAGTTCTAAGTTCATAAAGCTCGAATTGGAGTGCGATATATGATTTTGGCATCGTTTGATGTGATTTGAAGGCTCGACTAGGCCCGTAATGTGTTTTGGAATTTATTGGTGTGATTGGACTGGGTCCCTTTGGTCCTCGTGTGGATTCCGGGTGGTTAACGGATCGGATTGGAGTTGGGAGATAGAGCTGAAGCCTGCTGTCATCTGGTGTAACCGCACCTGCGAGGTCTTGGCCGCAGGTGCGGAGCCGCGAAAGCGGCCTTGGTGTCGCAGAAGCAGAAGTGGCTGGGCTAGGCTGGGACCGCATATGCGGTCATTTTGCCGCAGAAGAGGGACCGCACGCGCGGAAGGAAGGGCGCAGATGCGGAAGTTGAGGGGCTGGAGAAGGACCGCAAAAGCGGATTATGTGTCGCACCTGCGGAACCGCAGAAGCGGTCAAGTGATCACAGGTGCGGAAATGCTGGAGGTAGTGAGGATCTTTAAATCGGGGGTTTGGCTCATTTCAACCCCATTTCTTCCATTGGAGCCGATTTTGGAGCAACTTTGAGGTTCCATTTCCACCACCAAGCATGAGGTAAGTGGTTTATACTAGTTTGAGTTAAATACATCGATTATGTATATGTTTTAACATGGAAAATATTAGAAAGTTAGGATTTTAAGGGAAACCTAGAAATTTGTATTCTTGGATTTTGACCACGATTTTGGTCATGAGATTAATTATATATTTGAGTTTATGAGGTTATGGGTAAACTTTATCTTAGAAGAATTTCAGAATCCGAACACGTGGGCCCAAGGGTGATTTTTATCGACTTTGCGATTGGGGTTAGAAATTGTTATAAACTGAATTGTTACGAGTAATTGAGTATACCTTTATGGGTTTGTATGATTATTGACTAGTTTTGGAGTGTTGTGCATCGATTTGAGTTGTCGTAAGGGCTTGGGAGCCGATTATGGAACTTCGGAGTGAGGTAAGTCTCCTTTCTAACCTTGTAAGGGGGAGTTGTCCTCATAGGTGAAATAATTAATCATGTGCTACTATTTGTGGGGGTTACGTACGCACGAGGTGACGAGAGTCCGTGCGTAGCTACTATTATGCTTATGTCCGGGTAGTCTAGGACCCAAAAGCATGCTTTACTTGCTGTACTTGTAGTTTTACTGATAAATTTAAAATGCTTAAATCATATCGAACTTGGAAAATGAATTAAAAAAAAAAGATTAAACACCATCTTCTTGACCATTAAATGAGAAATTGTCGTTTTCCTTGGGTAATTGTCTTCCTGATGAAGTTTGGATTGACTATTTGAATGTGTGTATCTATGAGTACCTGTGTCACACGTATGATTCGCGAGCGTAGTAACTCTATTATTTATAGTTGACTGCGTCGCACGTATGATTCACGAGCGGGGTAATAAATGCATCTATGGTTCGCGCCGTTCGACCCTCCGGCAGTGCACATTTTATTATTTTGTTGGATCGTGCCGTACGACCTCGCCATATCTTGCCCATGATATTTGCTGGGCACTTTTCTGTGATTTGAATTGTTTAATTGCCTTGAGGTATAAGTTGTAAACTGAAATGATGGAAATTGAACTTATAATTATGACAAAAGTTGTCCTTTCCTGTTGTTATTTGTTATTTAATTATGACATCCATGCTTAGCGTCACATTTAATTATATCAATTTGACCTCTAGTAAGTGTAAAAGTCAACCTCTCATCACTACCTCTTCGAGGTTAGGTGGGATACTTACTAGGTACACGTTATTTTTGTACTCATACTACACTTGCTATGAATTTTGTTGCACAGGCACATGTATATCTAGTGGCCTAGCTTGGCGCAGCGGCATGGTTGATATGGAGACTTAGGTGAGCTGCATTTCACAAGACGATCCACAGGCAGCAGAGTCTCCTTCAAAGTATTGTACTTTCTTGTCTGTCCAATTTGTATTCCAGACAATTATTGTATTGCATTTTATGTTTATTTTTTTCTAGAAATTGCTCATGCAGTTGTGACACCGGTTCTGGGATGTCTATGGGATTATTCAGTATTGAAAATATGTTTAAAACGTCACTATTCACTCAGTGAAGTTCATTATTATTGTTTAATGTAAGGAAAGAAATGAATTTCAAAATACTAAAAAAAGAGAGGATTTAATTAACTTCTTGGTGTTGGCTTGCCTGACAGTGATGTCCGGCGCCATCACAATCTTTATCGGACTTTGGGTCGTGACAAAAACGATGTAAGTTGCATAGGCCATATTACTATAACATTAGTCAATGGACTTATATGGTTGCTATAGGCTGATACATATGACCTCAATGAATGAAATTATATAAACAATTATTATACAAACGATCAATATTACTATGAAGCGCAACGATATAATTAGTACCGGACATAAAAATAAATCCTTAGTCAATGGACCTATATGATTGTTATAGACCGATACGTATGACCTTAATGAATGAAATTATATAAACGGCTATTATAAAAACGGTGAAATTACTATGAATCACAACGATGTAATTAGCATTGTTCATGTTACTATAACCTTAATCAATGGACTTATATGGTTGCTATAGGCCGATAATATGACCTTAATAAATGAAATTATATAAACGACTATTATATAAACGGTCAACATAAATATGAATCACAACGATGTAATTAGCATAGGCCATATTTGTTTAACCAAAGAATTAGACCCTTTGACTAAAGCTTATTTTTAAGATGAATACGAGTTACTGATAATCAAGGAAATGGAAAAAACTGAATAACAGACAATATTGCAGAAATATAGAAAAGCGAAGTCAGTTATATTCGAGAATCAGATGCCTTTACAAGTTGTATTCCCCTCCCTTATATAGGAGATTCTTATAACGTACAACTCTTGCTATGGTTACTCATTAATGACTAATTATGACATTAATGAGGCGTTACAAAGGATAACGGTAATTGGGGTACGGTTACATAACGTTCGAGTAATCAATTGTGGGTCTTTGAATCTGCCCGTAGCTTTGTCTAGATTCATTCTGACCGTGCCTCTCTCCTGTTTTGATCAAGTTGAGTTTCCCGTGGCTGATAAGCTTGAGGGTTTACTGAATCGTGCCTCTTTGTACCATACCTCTTCAAAGGATCACATCCAGCTGTCGCATTTTCCTATGTCCACGTGACTGGCTGAGTTGTCAAAAGCTGGCTTACGTGTGAAACTCTTTTTTACCAATACAGATAGTCCCCCCACTTACCATATATTTAACGATTAATATTTGGTAAGTGGATATTCATTTATGGCGGGAATATTTTGCCGCCGCTTTTCCTCGAATCATTGTATCCTTCTCTGCACCATACACGTCGTTTGTCACTTCCATTTAATGCTCATACCACGTGTCCTTTTTGGATTGTTTTGCATTTACTCGGCACCTTTTAGGGCCTTTTGCGGTTGTTCCAGTCCCGAAGTGACATCTTCAATTATGACTTTTCATCATTATTTTTCTTTTTTCCCATGTTTGACGGTTGTCCTCAAGTATAAATACCTTTCTTCTTTTCTTTGCTTCCACGAAACACTTTTCTAACTTTGTCTTTTGTAAAGAACTTTCTTCTTGCCTTTGTAAACATGTATTCTTCAAACCAACCTCAGAGAGTAATAGATATTGAAAGTTTAATGCTATCTTCTGCTCCGACTAGAAGTCGGAGGGGTGGTAGACTTAGAAGTCTAGGATCCACTCCTTCGAGGGGCTCCTCTTCTTCTCAGATAGTTCCTTCTCCTTCCAATAGATCTCTAGTTTCTTCGAGGTTTAGGGTTTCTCGGTCTTTGTCTAGAGGTAGAGGCGAACGCCTTCGTGAACCTGAAGTCGATGAAATTGTCCCTGCTGAGTTTGTTTTTGCTAGGGATAATCAAGTTCTTGTAGACCAATCCTTCTTATCTTGAAAGTGTCGAAAGGAATTCAACCCTTATAACCGAGGGTCAGATTTCCCTTGTTCGTAGGGAGTGCTTTTGGAGGCCTGATTTCCCTGTCTATATTCCTAATAGTAATCAAATAATAACGTCTTACAAGACGATATATTCTTTTGTTTATACGTATCCTTTCACTCTAGGGTTTAGACCCCCCATTGACCCAGTCATAATTGAGTTCTGCCATTTTTTCAATATCTGCTTAGGACAAGTTAGTCCGCTTGTGTGACGAGTTGTCACATGTCTTAGGAGTTTGGCTTCTTTAGCCTCGGTTCCTTTTACTTTCAACCATCTTATTCATCTCTACTCTCCTACCTTATTTCGTGAAGGGTTTTTTACTCTGACTGCTGAAAGCAAAAGAGTGATGGTAACCCCTGGAGATGATAAGGATAGGGGTTGGTACCTCCGGTATGTTGTTGTACCCACTGTTGGTTTAGTGGGTGAAGAAAATCTTCCCTTCCCTGAGAAGTGGAATCGCGAACGTGAGTATACTCTAGCTCACATTTATTTACTTTTTCTCGTTTTGACTTGAGATGTTTTATTAACATCATATTTGTTTCTTCTTCTCCCAGCAATCATGAATACTGTTGAGAATGTCTCTGGTATTCTTGATTGGGTAGAACAATTGTTGTCCGTTAATCCCTTAGAAGAGAGATCTTAGAAGTACCTCGCTGGGAGGTATGGTTGGCATGTAAAGACCCACGGTAAGTGAAGCTCTTGTTCTTGCTTCTTTCCTTAATCGAGTCTCTTCTTTCTTTGTCTTTTAACTTTTTCCCTTTTAATAGGGTTCTCCGCTCGTGGGGGTGTCTGCTTCATCTATCCCGAAGATGTCTTTGGCTCAGGACAAAGAAATCATTGTTAGTTCATCTTCCTCGAAGAGGAAGATTGGTGAGTCTCGTTCCGTAGAAGAAGAAAAAGAAGGTGCTTTAGTGCACATGCCACAGAGAAGGCGGGTGGTTTTAGATGATGAACTTACACCCTTAACCTTGCCTTCCGTGTCTGTGATTGAGCCTTCTGTCCTTGATGATGTTTCACATTCCCCTATTCATGAGGGTGTTGATCTCGCTCCTGACGATGTCCCTTTGGCTGCTGTCTTTCCTGCTTCTTTGAGAGAAGCTGTCTCGTCTGTTCCTTTGGCTATTTCGGTTTCTGCTGTTGCTTTGCCTGTAACTTCCTCGACTCTTCAACTCTCCGTGCCTGCTTCTTTGCCCGTGGCTTCTCCAGCTCCTCAACCCTCCGTGCCTATTTCTGTTCCATCTCTGCCTGCTTCCATGCCTTCCGTTAGGGAAGTAGGGTCTTCCAGCAGAGAGATGCGGCAGGTAGTAATAGATGTTCCAGCTGAGGGGAATCTTTTCAAGAAAATGGGTGAGCCCGAAGTGTGGCTCAAGCCTTTGATAGGTCCCTCTAAGAAAGCAAATCTAGCTAGACACTGTGCTCTTACATTGGCCAATGAGGTCGTGCATACTTCTTTGAAGGTATGATGCAAGTTATCCTCATTCATTTTGTATATGAAATTTACCATATCTGACTGGTTTATTTCTTGTAGATTAACCTTATAGGCATGGAGCTTATGAAGAGGATTTCAAACACGGACCAGGAGACAAAAGAGTTGCAGGCCGATGTTGATAAACTGAAAGCACAATATGATAGCTTAAAGGATTTACATGGATGCTTTAGAAGAGTAAAGAAGTACCTTGAAGCGGCAGATGAGACTCATGGCGGCAGAACTGGTAGTAGAGAAGGCTTCTTCCAGTCAGGCTGATAAAGACAAGAGTGTTCTGGAGTCTTCTTTCGCTGAGCAGCTGTCCCGTGCCTTAGAGGAGATTAGAGACTTGAAAAACTTGTTGGGGCGAAAGGAAAAATACTCAGGCGAGCTCGTGCAATCACTCACTCGTACTCAAGAAGACCTTTGTAAGGCTTTAGATAAAGCTCAAACTTTAGAGGAGTTGATTGTACCGTTAAGGGCCCCCCATGAAGCTGTGGAAGGGGAGTAGGACGGATTGAGAGCTGAGCTTCAAGTATGGGCAAAGGATTATGAAGATCTTGAAGAGGTGGCTGCTGTCGATGTGAGCTGGGCGTACATGCATTTTCGCCTTGACACATTGATGGAAATGAGTCAAAAGGGTTTTGACCTTAGTGCTGAAATAGCTAAAACTAAGGAAGCCATGGAGAAGGCTCAACAAGGTCATAACCTCTCTTCACCTGGTGGTGAGATTTCAGCCGCTCATGCCTCTTCATCCCTAGTTTCTCCCGCTCCTTCTGCCAGTGAAGTCAACCCCTCTCTTGAAGAAATTTAGTTGGTTCATCCCCTTTTTTTTCTTTGTATCAATTGGTGGTTACCCCTAGTCCCATCAAGGGTAAATTTGGATTTCTTTAAAGTCCACAAATGACAACTTAGGGGAACCACAATGTATATAAAAAATTTTATACGGCTAAGTATAAGTTAATACTTAGTTTTAGCCATTTTAATATATTAATGTTAGTTCGACTTTTGTTGAGTTTCTGTTGCTCTCTTTAAGTCTTTTGCATGCTTCATTTTTTGAGGTTTTAGTTTTACCTCCGAGTTTTGCATGCGGAATGCTTTAGACTACTCGTACCTTTTTGTAATAGACACGGTGTCATATTAAATGTGTGCCTTTTTGTAATAGGCATAGTTTATGGAAGAGGGCCCTTTATAATTGACATGAAGAAGACGTCTCAACTTCTTGATAATGCAATAGAATAATGGAAATTTTACACATGTTTAAGAATGTTTCCAAGGAACGTTTTTTGTTTGAACTTCCATGACATTTTACATGTGTTTGGTTATCGTCTAAAACTCATGTTTGCAACTGTTTTTGTTTAACAGATTTGATATACTCTTGTATTTCGTAACTGTTTTTCATAGGTAACAGTTTTTCGATATTAATACAAGGAAACAACTATTTTTTACTAGTAACAGTTTTTATAAAGATTGGGGTTTTTACCTGTAACTGTTTTGGAAATTTTTTTCTAATAAGTATGAGGGAAATGTTTTCTTATTCGTAACTGTTTTTATTTGATAACAGTTTCTTGAACAAATACAAGGATTTAGATCTTTCATCCATAACTGTTTTATTTGAGAACAGTTTTTTGAATGAGTACATTGATGATGATCTTTTACCCCTAACTGTTTTTGTTACAACAACTTAAAATAAGTATAAAGATGTGCATTTCTTTCTCGTGACTAATATTTTTCCTTTCAACCTGAACATGTTCGAAGGTTTTTGCTTTTTGCATTAGGCTTTGTATTTGGATGGCTCTTTTGATTTCTTTCGATTCTGCTCGTGTCACTTGTCTCGTTGGGTAGATGGGTCTTCAGGCTCGAGCTTTTGACTTTCTGATAGTCTTCTTTGCTTCGTCTTAGCCTTCCATACTGTATAGTCCCCCAAGTGTTTGAGCTTTGAAGAATGAAATCTCGAGCACTTGATTATTCCTTCCTTGTGGTCCTTTTCCTGAAAAGGAAAAACATTCCGGACTCGAAGGTATATAGTTTTTTAGATGATGACTGCTTAACCCTTTTAAAACGTCCATCAGAAAGTGTAACCCTAGACCGAAAATTGTGTTATTTCCTCACGTCTTTGCAGGTCTAATATCATCATCTGGTGATGGGTTAGCTTTATGCCTATCATCTAAAAAAGTTAGTAAAATTTTTTAAATGTTCAAAATAAAATCGAACGTGTGATACCTGATGGGGGTATTCTTTTCCTTTGGAAGTAATACTTCTTTAAGTGGATGGCGTCCCAGCTTGTTGGTAGAACTCTGCCGTCCATAGCTTCCAACTCATAGGCGCCTTTCCCAGCTATGCCTCAGATTTTGTAAGGTCCTTCCCAGTTTGGATTTAGCTTTCCTGCACCTGCTTCTATCGTTGATTGAAAGACTTTTTTGAAGATGAAGTCCCCAATCTTGAAGTACATGAGATGATCTTTACGGTTGTAATAACGCTCTATGATTTGTTTTTGAGCTGCCATCGGTATCAATGCTGCTTCTCTCCGTGGTTCGAGCAGGTCCAGGTTGGTCCTCAATTCATCGTCGTTTTCTCCCTCCATGGATGTTGAGAACCTTCTGCTTGGTTCGCCAATCTCCACAGGTATTAAGGCTTTTGATCCATAAACAAGTGCAAACGGAGTTTCTCCCGTGGATATTTTGAAGTTGTTCTATATGCCCATAGTACCGCTGGTAACTCATCAGGCCAGTTTCCTTTCGCTTTATCCAGCCGCTTCTTTAGATTGTTGATGATGACCTTATTCGTTGACTCAGCTTGACCATTAGCCACGGGGTGGTACGGCGTTGAAGTGATCCGCTTGATTTGCCAACTTTCAAAGAATTCTGTGATGCGAGCCTATGAATTGTGGGCCATTATCGCACACGATTTCCTTTGGTATTCCAAAGCGGCATATTATGTTTCGCCATAAGAAGTTTTTAATTTTTTTTTCTCGAACTTGTTTGAACGCTTCTGCCTCTACCCAGTTTGTAAAATAGTCGGTTAGCACGAGTAAAAACCATACCTGTCTTTTAGCTGTGGGAAGAGGTCCACTATGTCCATCCCCAATTTCATGAAAGGCCATGGGGATATTATTGGATGCAATAATTCCGCTGGTCGATGCATCTTATTGGCAAACCTTTGGCATCTGTCACATTTGGATACGAAGTTCTCGGCTTCTTCTTCCATCTTAGGCCAATAGGATCCAGCTCTGATTAGTGTTTTCACTAAGGATCTCACCCATGAGTGATTTCCACAGTGTCCTTCGTGGACTTCTTTCATCACAAATTCCATTTGGTTAGGTCCGAGGCATTTAGCTAGGGGTCCTCCGAACATCTTACGATAAAGCGAGTTGCGAATAAGGCAGTACCGTGCAGCTTTGCGGCGAAGTGCTTGAGCTGCTTTCCTATCTTCAGGTACGGTCCTATTCTGCAAAAAATTAAGAATTTCGTTTCTCCAGTCCCAGGTTAAGTTGTTGAAAGTTACCTCATTCATGTCCGGGTCTTTTATTGAATGAAATAGTTGAACGACAATTGTATTGTCTTTGTTCGTTACTTCCGTGACTGCTGCGAAGTTAGCTAATGCATTTGCTTCTGCATTTTCCGCTCTAGGTATCTGCACTACCTTCTATGTTTTGAATTGTCTTACGCGCTCTCGTGCTTTTTCAAGATACTGTTGCATTCTAGTTTCTCGAGCGATGGAAGTCCCCTGTATCTGATTTACTACCAGTTGGGAGTCGTTGTTGATCACAATTAGCTCGATTGAGAGTTCCCGTGCGAGTTCAAGCCCTGCAATAACAACTTCGTACTCTGCTTCATTGTTAGTTATAGGATAACACTTGATAGCTTGCCGTGTCTTTTCACCCGTGGGTGATATTAAGACTATGCCTAAG
>MDKJ01117509.1:0-36693 GCA_005239525.1 Nicotiana knightiana
GGGTGCCTAACACCTTCCCCTTGAAGTAATTTCAAGCCCTTACCCAATCTCTGGTTATGCAATCTATGTTGTAAATAACCCTTAGTAGGGGCCCTAACGCACCTTAATTCGTTAGGTGGCGACTCTTCAATTTCCTTATATCCCTTTCTCGAAAGAAAACGAGTTGTCCCAATAATTTCGAAAACCCTTACCGATCCGAAAAGAGAGGAAAAAGGGGGCACGACAGCATGGAGACTCTGCTGGGGATATTAGGCTTTTACCATTTCAAACTGCTTTGTGAATTCGTACCTTTACTTTGCTAATACTTGCACCCTTTCCCTTTCCCCCTTATGTGCAATTACTTGTTTATTTCTTTCAAGTATTTAATCTTTCCCAAAAACAAAACTGACATGTTTCTTTGTTTCCCTTTCTTTCAAGTACTTAATCTTTCCCAAAAACAAAATTGTTGTATTTACCGCTTTCATAACGTGCAAATACATGACAACATGCTTTTATTGCTTATTTATTGCTGCATAATCATTCTCAACGTCATATTCCAATCTTGCCAATATAAATCCTATAGCAACGCTTGATGGGTGGTTGCGCTCTTCCAATTTTATATCACCCTTAAATTTGGAAGTGCTTATTTGCGGTAAAACCAGTCGATCAGCGGTGCAGTCAATGGTTCCGTGCCTTCCCCCTTGAGTTGTCCACTCAAGGGTACCATTCTAAAACCCATAGAAACCTTACTCTGTTATACTGTGCATGCATCATCGTCAAACCTATTCGTGTTAATGTGTCGTCCGCACAATAACCTTTTAACACAACCTTGTCCAAAATCCACCGGGGTTTTCATAATCCTAACAGATGCAACCATGTTCTGTTGGAGAACTAAATGCTTGTATGCTAATCTTAAGTGTATAAATAGTCGAGTCTGGCGGGGGTAAGGGCCTAACTATTTTTGTCTTGCAGAAATATGAGGCACGAAGTCCCCAGATTCGGTATGGTCAGCAATATCCCTCCAATGCTCCTGAAATTGTGGGAAGACCTTTCCTCTAGTGATAAGAAACACGTCAAGAAGTACCTGGGAAATTTACCGTCTCCTCTAGACATCCAACCCAACAACATGTTGATTGAGGCTGCCATTTTATTTTGGGATAGTGAAAGAGCCTTCTTCTGCTTTAGGAATATTGAGATGACACCGCTACTAGAAGAGATATGAGGACTAGCTGGGTTAGTCTGGGAAACCCCTGGATTGGTGGTGCTTGAGAACCGCACATGCAAAGGTTTTTTGAAAATGATGGGTATGAAGAAGAACCTGAGTTAGAGTGTCTGAAACAGTCATACATACCCTTCGAGTACTTGTATGAAAGGTACGGTCAGAACAAATCATACCGTACATATCACGACGAATTTACCATTACATCTCTGGGGAATATCAACCATAGGGTATTTGTATTCATTGCATACTTTTTGGGACTGATAGTGTTTCCGAAAAAGAAAGAAAGTATCCACACCAGGTTGGCTATGGTAACCAAGGCCTTGATGGAGGGGATTAAAGGGAAAGCCTTCATCATTGCCCAATGATCATAGAAGACATTTATCGAGCCTTGAAACACTGTCAAGAAGGAGCTAAGCATTTCGAGGGTTGAAACATGTTGCTGCAACTATGGCTCTTAGAACATCTCCAAAGGGGCCAATACCATCAAGAATTTCCGCGAAGGGCATGGAACGATCACATTGCTTTCCATCACCCCAAGCGGATGACATATATTCCCGACAGGTTTGCTCAGCCAGAGACTGCCAAGGAATGGGTAGAGTTTTTTGATAACCTAAATGAGGAGCAGGTACAGTGGATGTTCGAGTGGTTCCCAACGGACGAATTCATCATCAAGTCCAGGGATGCACCACACCAAGTGTTGATCGGCATAAGATGTATATATCCTTACGTTCCTCTCCGAGTCATGAGACAAGCAGGCAGAAAGCAAGTCGTGCCAAGGGTTGATAAGATGATCCATTTTCGAGCTAACTTCTAAGATGATGATGTTCCCTATAAGTGCCAAGCCCAACACACGTGGCACTGCAAGATCATAATGGAGAAGAACACAATTGAACTAGACAGATATCACGCAGGATGTGCACCTTTTTACCCGGCGTTGTTAGAAGATGACTTGGATGGGTTAGTCAGGCCAGGGATCAGCCGAGGACACAGAATCATAGACGAGCGTACCGAGCCTCAGGTCAAGTACAATCGACTGCACAAGAGGATCCACGAGTCTGAGAATGAGCACTGGGAGATACATGAAACCAACAAAAGGTTGATTGAAGAATGGAAAGACATGGCCATCCGTTCCAACATGAAGCTGGAATACTTGGAGAGAGGCATAGTAGATATGGAAGGTAAAATCATCAAGAGGGTCGAAGACTGTTAGAAAGCCGAGGGAAATGAAGGAGGACATCTGGCCAAAGCGTACTTGCTGCTAGGACTGCATGAGCTAGGGAACTTGTTCGCTGGGATCAAGGATGCCGATCTGGGGAAGGTCCTTCTAGGACCAAGTAGGCTAGGTTTTCCTTTTTTGCTTTTATCAATGTAATAAGGCCAATGGCCATTAGTGACTTTGTTTCCTGCTTATTATTTTAGTGTCGTTTTGGATTTGTCTATTTATATTAATGAAATGAGGCATTTTGGCATCTAAGTTCTCCAAACCAACTTGTCGCTAGGCCTACCTCGGGCACAACGAGGCTCCCAAAATTAGGACACGCATTTATATTCCTACAATATGTATTTAGATATCGCAAATATCTTTTCTCATGATCCTCACTAACTTGACTACCTTTTTTTGCTTTTGTTTTCTTTATTTTGATTATTACCTTCACCAAAAGTTGGTTCGTGCATTCTGGCATCACCATCATACTACACAAGATCCGGGGTCCCTCCACCCTCTCCTCCTCCTAGTCCACCTAAGGGAAAAATCAAAGGCAAAATCAAAATGGAAGATTTGAGCAATATCAGAAAGGAGAACACAATGCCAATTGAACGAACAGAAGCTTCTGACAGTCAAGGTACTCAGGTTCAGAATGATGATGTGTCCCAACTCGAGCAGAGGTTGTTGAAACTCCAAAGGGATCTCGAGCATGTTCGAAACTTTGCAAGTTTATACTTCTCACTCAGTGTTCCAAATGTCAATCACCCAAACACCCAAAATCCCATACCTCCTAAGAACACCCCGAACAAACAAAATCCTCCTACAACTCACCATCATACAACTCCATCTAAAACCATTCCACCACAGTACCAGCACAATACTTGTCACACTCCGAGAAACACCTTACCGATCATCCCTGAACCGCAAAACTCCACTAATGACCACCTTTATGCCTAGGCTCCAGGTCATCAAAACAATCCCATCTACGTGGAGACTATACATCACTCCACCCAGTTCATTTCTTACATAACTGAATCTAGTGAGAAGGATTTGCTTATTAAGAATTTGGCCGAAGAACTCAAGATACTGACCAGCAGAGTTCAAGGCATTGAAGGAAGTAAGGAAGTTGAAGGGTTGAACTATGAAGATCTCTACATACAGCCCGATGTTGAACTGCCTAAGTTCGAGATGTTCGATGGCACATGTGATCCTAGGGTCCATCTGAGGACCTATTTTGATAAGTTGGTTGGGGTAGTAAGAGACGAGAAGATTCGCATGAAATTATTCATGAGGAACTTCACAGGGGATGCTCTGTCTTGTTACATCAGCCAAGAACCTAAAAAGTGGTCCAATTGGGTGAACATGGCATCAGACTTCATGGACCGGTTCAGGTTCAATACAGAGAATGCACCAGACGTACTCTATATCCAAAACCTCAAGAAGAAACCTACCGAAACTTTTCGCGAGTATGCCACTCGCTGGATGTCTGAAGAAGCCAAGGTCAGGCCTGCACGAGACGAAGAACAAATGAACAAATTCTTTGTCCGATCACAAGACTCGTAGTATTATGAGTGGCTGATGGTGATCAAAAATCACAAATTCTCTAACATCATCAAATTAGGCGAAAGAATTGAAGAAGGTATTAAAAGCGGAATGGTTACCAATTTTGAAGCATTACAAGCTACGAACAAGGCGCTGTAATCTGGCAGCATATCCAAAAGGAAAGATGTGTGAGTTGTAATGGTTGCACAGGGACCTAAATCCCCACTGACATATCGAACCTCCCCACTTACATATCAAGCATCCCCGCCCACGTATCAGTCAGCACCTCCACCAACATATCATCCATCTGCACCAGTGACCTATCAACCTATTTCTCCCAGATATACCCAACCAGCCCATGTTTACCATGCATACAACTCTCAACCATATCACTTCCAATCACCTCCTACTCACCAAAACTTCCCGAGACCTTGACCCAATTTCGACCGCAGGCCGCCTAAAAAATACACTACCATTACTGAACCTATCGACCAGCTGTATGAATGATTAAAAGCTTCTGGTTATGTTACTCCTATCCCTGCTGTGACCCCTGAAAATACATCCCAGTGGGTCAATCTAAATAAAACTTGTGCATACCATTCCGGCATGAAGGGACATACAATTGATGAATGCCGCTAACAAAAAGATAAGATCCAGTCTCTAATTGATAATAAGATCATCCAAGCAAAGGAAGCTACTCCCAATGTTCGCAACAATCCGCTCCCAGACCATAGGGATGGAGGCATCAAAATGATAGAGATAGAGGAGAATGGGACCTAGAGGGTTCAATCGTGTTGATCAAAGAAGGTGATGACCCAAAGAAGACAGTAGTCACACTGAATCCCATCATAGTCCATATTCAGCCATTCGGAGATGTTGAGGTAACTTCGTCAGTCCCATTCGGGTTTGAAGTGGCACCACCTGGAGATGCACCTGTCCGTTTGAGGTTGAAGTTATGCCACATGTTACGACGCCTGTTCCATTTGAAGTGAAAGTAGTTTCACTAATCACAGTGACGGTGTCAACTGCGCCACCCTTCTACACTAACGTTGTACCTTAGGACTACGTAGCTGAGGCAAGAAGGAAATATAAAGTCAAGATAGAGGAAGCTGTTGTCGCACATGGGATGACAAGGACCTGCAGGGTCTATACACCTGAACACTTGGCAGAGTCTAGCAATCAGGCTTCCAGTAGACCACCCATCATTGAGACAAGCCCAGATGATCTTTGGAGGAAGGTGCATTCCAAAGAATACTCAGTCATCGATCCGCTGAACAAAACTCCAGCCCAGATATCCATTACGTCATTGCTGCAGAATTCGGAGACGCATAGGAATGCTTTGATGAAAGTGCTGAACGAAGCATATGTGCCAGATAACATCACCAGTGGGGAAATGGCCAACATGGTAGGGAAAGTACTGGAAAGCCACAAGATTACTTTCCATGAGGACAAACTGGCACCTAAAGGGTTAAGTCACAACAGAGCATAGCATATCACTGTACAATGTGAGGATTATTTCATCACTACAGTTCTAATTGACGGAGGATCCAACCTCAACATCTATCCAATGATAACACTCAAGAAATTAGGTAAGGGATTGTACTAGATAAGAGAAGGGTCCATGAATGTAAAAGCTTTCGACGGTTCTCAAAGGTCTACCATTGGAGAAATCAGTCTTTGTCTGCAAATGGAACCCACATGGTTCGAGGTTGAATTTCAGGTGATAGATTTATTGGCATCCTACAACGTATTATTGGGACGACCATGGATAAATGCAGCTGGGGCTATGGCATCAACATTACATCAGGCAATGAAATTCGAGTGAAATCACCAAGAAGTAATCCTCCATGGAGATGGAAGCAACCCCATCTACAACCTCCAAACTATCCCGGTGGTTGAGGGTAGAAGAAGGCTGGGTGGAGAAACCTACCACCATATCGAGTGAGTCAACGTAATAGACAAAGAAAATTGGTGGGACAGTAAGATCGAAAGCATATTAAATTGGAGCGGGTACGAGCCTGGCAAAGGACTCAGCAAGAATCTTCAAGGGATTTCCAAACCAATACAGCTCAAGCGCCATGGCACCACTTTTGCTCTGGGATACAAATACACATGGCAAGAGTACAAGGACTGGTCGCCACCATGGCCCGGTCCCTACTATCTGTTGGAAAAGCCTATACCACATTTGGAGCAGACCTTCCAGCAAGCCAGTATCATATGGGGGTCAGAAGAAGAAAAAGAAGCATTGGCATCCTTGAAGAATCTATTCCTAGAAGATGATGATATGGACTGTTGCGTCATTGTTGAGGAGGAGGAGGAGGAGGAGGAGGAGGAGGAGGAGGAGGAAGGCCCTTCCATCAAAGTCGTGAACAAAGGATCATTCCTTAAGAACTGGACTATCACAACAGCCAGGGCCCGACGAGTCCCGGGGTAGCAAGGCTGAACAAGCATTGTGTATTTTCATTTGCTAAATGATTTCCTTTTCGCATTTCCATTCTTGCAATAAGATCTCCAATGTTCTAAAACATTTGTTTAAATTATCAAAAGTATTTTTTATGTTTTAACAAATCAATATTTATTTTTATCATTTTTTCTCTCATTAATTTTATCTATATAGCATTACTATTACCTGTATTGATGAACCAACGACTGTGACATGCAATGAGACATCACAACAAAAGGACAATGATTCTGAAGAGGAAGATATCATACCTGATGAAATTGTCAAAGAGGTAGAGGAATACACAAATTCTTGAAAGACTATGAAGAAATATTTGCATGGTCGTACGATGACATGACTGGTCTAAGTACATCTATTGTGGGTCACAAGTTGCCAACCAATCCAATGTGCCCACCAGTAAAGAAAAAGCTCAGAAAGTTCAAGCCTGACATGAGTCTGAAAATTAAGGAGGAAGTTACCAAGCAAATCAACGCCAAGGTTCTCAGGGTGGTTGAATACCCAACATGGTTAGCCAACATCGTGCCAATCTTGAAGAAAGATGGAAAGGTTAGGATTTGTGTCGACTACCGGGATCTCAATCGGGCCAGTCCAAAGGACGATTTCCCTCTACCGAACATACACATCCTGATCGACAATTGTGCCAAACACGAACTTCAGTCATTCGTGGATTGCTTCACCGGTTACCATCAGATTTGGATGGACGAGGAGGACGCTGAGAAAACGTCTTTCATCACGCCGTGGGGCATCTACTGTTACAAGATGATGCCATTCAGCCTAAAGAATGCTGTGGCCACTTACATGAGGGCCATGACCACTATCTTCCATGACATGATACATAAAGAAATAGAGGTGTATGTGGACGACGTCATCATCAAGTCCAAGAAAGCCACCGACTATATATCAGATCTGAGGAAGTTCTTCAACATATTACGGTAATACAACCTGAAGTTGAACTCTGCCAAGTGTGCATTCGGGGTTCCCGCTGGAAAATTGCTTGGGTTCATCGTCAGCCGCCGAGGAATAGAATTGGATCCATCAAAGGTCAAATCCATCCAAGAGTTACCGCCACCAAGAAATAAGAAGGACATAATGAGTTTCCTGGGACGGCTAAATTACATCAGCCGGTTCATAGCCCAGTCCACGGTCATATGTGAACCAATCTTCAAGATGATGAAGAAAGATGCTGCAACCAAATGGACCGAGAATTGTTAAAAGGCCTTTGACAGAATCAAAGAATACTTGTCAACACCGCCAGTCTTGGTACCGCCAGAGCCGGGTAGACCCTTGCTACTCTACCTCGTAGTATTAGATGGAGCTTTCGGTTGCATTCTAGGGAAGCACGACGAGATAGGGAGAAAAGAGCAGGCTATATATTATATGATTAAGAAGTTCACTCCATACGAGGCACGGTATTCTCTACTGGAACGTACCTGTTGTGCTCTAACTTGGGTAGGCCAGAAGCTGAGGAATTACTTATATGCCTATACAACATATCTCATATCAAGGATGGGTCCCTTGAAGTATATATTTGAGAAACCCATGCCCACTGGCAAGTTGTCCAAGTGGCAAATCCTGCTGATTGAATTTGACATCATTTATGTGACTCAGAAAGCGGTCAAGGGACAAGCATTGGAAGACCATCTTGCGAGAACCCTGTGGATGGAGAATACGAACCCCTGAAAACGTATTTTCCCGATGAAGAAGTGTCGTTCATAGGAGAGGACATTTCAGAATCCTATGACTGTTGGAGAATGTTCTTTGATGGAGCGGAAAATTTTAAAGGAGTCGACATTGGAGCTCTCCTGGTATCGAAAACTGGTCAACATTATCCGGTATACGCTAAACTCAGATTCCCCTACACTAACAATATGGCAGAGTATGAATTCTACATCCTAGGGCTCAACATGGCCATTGACATGAATATTCAGGAGTTGCTGGAAATTGGTGCCTCGGATCTGCTAATACACCAAGTACAAGGATAATGGGCTACCAAAAATTCCAATATACTGTCGTATCTACACCATGTGCAGGAATTGAGAAAGAGGTTCACAAAAACGAAATTTCAGCACATCCCCAAAATTCAGAACGAGTTTGCCGATGCATTGGCCACTCTATCATCCATGATACAGCATCCAGATAAGAACTTCATTGACCCTATTACAATGAAGATCCATAGCCAGCCGACATATTGTGCCCATGTTGAATAAGAAGCGGACGGAAAACCATGGTTCCTTGACATTAAATAATACTTGGCAAAGGGAGAGTACCCGGAGCATGCAAATCATACTCAGAAATGCACACTTCGGAGATAGTCCCACAATTTCTTTCACAGTGGAGGAACCCTGTACAGGAGGACTTCCGATTTGGGATTACTAAGATGTGTCGATACAAAGGAAGCCTCCAAACTACTAGAAGAGATACATGCTGGGACTTGCGGCCCACATATGAATGGTTTTGTCTTGGCCAAGAAGATACTCAGAGCCGGTTACTTCTGGATGACCATGGAAACGGACTGCATCCAGTATGTCCGAAAATGCTACAAATGTCAGGTACATGCAGATATGATAAAAGTACCCCCAAACGAGCTCAATGCAACAAGCCCAACTTGGCCATTTGCCGCCTGGGGAATGGACGCCATTTGACCAATCGATCCTATAGCCTCAAATGGACACAGGTTCATCTGGGTAGCAATTGATTATTTCACTAAATGGGTCGAAGCAGCATCATAAAAAGCAGTGACTAAGAAAATTGTGGCAGACTGTATTGTTTGTCGGTTCGGAGTTCCAGAGTCGATCATCACCGACAACGACTCCAACCTCAATAGTGGTCTGATGAAAGCTATGTGCGAGACTTTCAAAATCGAGCACAAGAATTCCACAGCCTATAGACCTCAGATGAATGGAGCTGTAGAAGTCGCCAACAAGAACATCAAGAAGATATTGAGAAAGATGATAGAAAAACACAAACAATGGCACGAAAAGCTATCATTTGCCTTATTGGGATACCACACCACAATCCGCACATCAACCGGGGAAACTCCCTACTTACTGGTTTATGGTACGGAAGTTGTTATTCCTGCCGAATTGGAGATCCCTTCCTTAAGAATCATACAAGAAGCTGAGCTCAATGACGCAGAATGGATAAAGAGCCGTTATTAGCAACTAACACTCATAGACAGGAAAAGGATGAATGCAATATGTCATGGTCAACTTTATCAGAATAGAATGCCCAGAGCCTTCAACAAAGGAGTCAAGCCAAGACAGTTCACACTGGGGCAGCTAATGTTAAAGAAGATCTTTCCATATCAAGATGAAGCCAAAGGAAAATTCTCTCCCAATTGGAAAGGCCCGTATATGGTTCACCGAGTATTGACAAAGGGAGCTCTTATACTTGCAGAAATGGGAGAAGTCTGGCGAAAACCAATCAATTCAGATGCAGTCAAATGATACTTTGTGTAATTTTTTATGCTTTTCTCAAATGATGTAAATTTAACTATGCCTGAACTGATTCTTGTTTAAGAGGGGATACGTAGGCAGCCCTATGGGTTCGATCACAATTCAATAAAAATCTCATTTCCCCCCGCCATTGGAAACTGGGGTAGAATTTTAAGGAGGACCCTCAAAATTCCGAAGCAAGTTCAGCCGGTTGCAGCAGGTGCAACAGTTAGAGGCGTCAACCATCTAACTGGGGCAGAATTTTGAGGAGGACCCTCAAAATTCCATAGCATGAGAGGTTGCAATGTCTCAGATCTTGTCATGGTCATCGTTTCATCTAAATTTCTTAAAAACATATTTTTCTCTATGTCTTTACAAAATCGTGCATGCTTGCTTGTAAAATAGCTCTGTTTAGCAAATGCTACCCCAATGATTTGAACAGGATCATAAGACTAAGCAGAATGAGTCTAACAAAGCCAGCGGGGATACGAACCAACCTTCCCATCTACAGAACTCACGTTTTTTAATGGATGCAAGAACAAAGAATAAACATGCTTCGAAGTCACAATTCTCAAAACAGTTGCAATCGCGGAAATTCTCTATCCGCACAAAAGAACAAACATGCTTCATAGTCACAATTCTCACAACAATCGCAATATCGAAATCCGACACCACCTAAGAAATTCTGCTACTATTTGTTATTTATTTTTCTGCATAAGACTAAGCCCTGCCTTCATTTGCATGGGACTAAGCTCTATCCTGCATTTTGCATGAGGTTAAGTTCTACCTCCACATTTGCATAAGGCTAATCTCTGCCTTCCTTTGCATAAGGCTAATCTCTGCCTTCCATCTGCATAAGGCTAATCTCTTCCTTCCCCTGCATAAGGCTAATCTATGTCTTCCCTTGCATAAGGCTAATCTCTGCTTTCCCTTGCATAAGGCTAATCTCTTCTTCCAATTGTATAAGGCTAATATCTACCTCAATTTGCATAAGGCTAATCTTTTCCTTCCATCTACATAAGGCTAATCCTTGACTTCGTCTTGCATAAGGCTAAACACTGCCTTCCCCTGCATGGGATTAAGCTCTGTCTCCATCTCGCATGAGGTTAATCTCTACCTCCACATTTGCATAAGGCTATTTTTTTGCATAAGGCTAATTTCTGCCTTTTCTTGCATAAGGCTAAGCTCTGCCTTCATCTGCATGGGGCTAAGCTCTGTCCCGCATCTTGCATGAGGTTAAGCTCTACCTCCACATTGCATAAGGCTAATCTCTACCTTCCCTTTCATAAGGCTAATCTCTGCCTTCCTTTGCATAAGGCTAATCGTTGCCTTCCCCTACATGAGACTAAGATCTTTCTCCATCTTACATGAGGCTAATCTCTGCATCCAATTTACTTTTTCACTTAGACTAAGCGCTGTCTCTCAAGTATTATCTACTTCGCTTCTCTTTCGGGCTAAGCTCTTCCCTCCAGTTTGCAAGACTAAGCCTTGTCTTGTGGACATCATATTATTGAATTTCATGGGCTAAAATATCGCCAATATGTCCAAAGGCGTCATAGTCTAACGGCATCATCCTCATAGCCGGAAGACACCATGTCATGGACCGAGGATTTCTCTCAATCTTGCATATCATTATTCAAAGGCGTCATAGTTCGGAGGCACCATCTTCATGGCTCGAGAACATTTCATGGCATGCGAATCTCTCATCAAAAAATTCATGGCCCAGGACATCATGGTCTGAGGACATCATCCTTAACCATTGTCGCGCCCCCTTTTCCTCGCACGGGTCAGGTGCGGAGAGATCGGGTTTATGAAATTCTAGATAACTCCTTAAAGGAAGAGGTTTAAGGAAGAGTCGCCACCTAACAATTTTTGTGGTGCGTTAGGGCACCTCGAGTAATTAACTCATAGACTAGTTTACATTACCATAGATTGGGTAAGGACTTAAATTATCCCAAGGGGAAGGTGTTAGGTACCCCTCAAGATCCACAACTGTAGGTCCCAGCCAAATAGTTTCGTGAATTTTGGACGATAAGAAAGTAGCAAACAAGGTTCATGTAAGAGGGGATTTCAAACAAATATAAAGTCTTTATTAAAAGTTTGGAAAAATATCAAAGTAAAACATTTTGAGAAAACTGTCCTAGGTTTGAAGTAATACGGATCACATCAATGCAATACCCGATAGTCAGAGCTACATGTGGTATTAGCGCACCGGTCATCATATGTGTATTCTACCTTTCCCACCCCGTTAAGGTATTTAAAACGCGTGTGTTGGTCACGAAGCTTATTGCGTGCAATTACCCATCCCATTCTATAAGTCCCAGAGGGTGTTTAGGACTACTAATCCTACAAGGTGAGTACTAGGCTGAACCCCTAGGTTTTAAAGGATAAAATTCTAAACGAGAAGTAGAGAAACAATTAGGACTTGCACATATGGGGTACACATAAACAGTTATAGAGCTCATATATCCATCCACAAATAAGGCATGTAAATAGCACGTCTCAAGCACAATGATGGTCCCGGATTCAAAACCTAAAAGCGGGAAGTCTAAGTGTGAAAACAATAGCAAACAAAGAGCTTTTGATGAGTTTTAGAAAAAGAATGCATGACTGATTTTAAAACCATTTGTAGTAACAGGCAGTGGATAAAAGGGTAGTTGATTTCTGATTTTTGCAAACATTGGGCCTAAGGTTTGCCTAAGCGTCTGAATATATGTTGATTACTTATTTTAAGAAATAGGTGGAATGCATGTATCTCAGAATTGGTTTTAATAAACAGGTGATGAAAGGTGCAGGTCCTATAGGCATGGTATCTAAAGATGCAAGAATAGGGTATTAAATATACAATCAGTTTTAGATTTTAGGAAAGAATGCAGAAAACATTTTTAGCTATTGAAACAGATTTTTAGCGAGATGACTAACTAAACGGACGATACAGGAGTTCGATTTATTTAATTATTGATCCTAACAACATGCTTTGTAGGCGTAATTTACTCAAACAATTAGACTTCGGAATATAGACATGCGGAAAATAGATTCCTAAGATAACATGTTATCTAATGCTAATAAATGATGATACACCTAAGAACAGGATATCTATATGTAAGTTATGCATGCAGAGACAGTGTTTTAAAACAGTTATTTATAATTATTTGAACAGAATTTCTTATGAAGCAGTGGTTAATATTGATACCTTTAATATCTAACATGAATCCCTAAATGAACATGGATATGATGGGATGCATACATGAATAGACATAACAAACATGATATCTAATGCATGTCCTAGGCAGGATCTCTATTGCACACAGGGGTAAAAAATAAATCCTAAGGCATGTTTTCTACCCAAACTACACTAAGCATGCATAATCCCACCCCTTTTCACTATCCAGCCCCGGAGTTGTTTATACAAATTATTAGAGACCAATATTGCAAGAACTACATAACTGAATAAAAGGAAAATCAAAAAGCTATACTATAGAGAGCCTAACATTAGGCCCAAGTACCAGATCCACTTGCCATATGCCATGACCTTTTCAACCCAAGTGTGTCATAGTCTCCAAGGACCTCAGAAGATCCTGGATAGTGCTCACACCCAGGTACCCTAGCCAAGGATGAGTAAGTGCAGTGTAGAGTGCCAGCCTTGTGTGTCAAAGTTCAATGGGTACTCAAAGGTCCCCAAGGCAGTGCTCACACGAAGGGGGGCAAAACCTAGTGTCTAAGAGTAGTGGGGAGGTGCTTGGAGTTTAAAAGAGAATTTGAGTTTGAAAAAGAGTAATTGAGACAACAGTTTTGAAAAGATGATATTAGAAAATGATGAAGGATTTTGGTAAAACAATTTATTAACGAGAGAAGCAATACAATTGCAGCCAGCTGGTAAAAGAACTCATGGAAGAGCAAACACAAACAGGGGTAAGGGATTGGGGACAAATAACATTAAATATTAGAGCAGAGTTGCAGATTCTCATGATTATCACATAGTTTCCATATAGTTGTCACATACTAGCATAGATTAACAGGATTAGGATTGCATAACATTCAAGTAGCAGGAGAGGCAGGTTTTAAGCATAGGATGATAGCAAGTAACAACAATCAGGCCAAGGTAAGAAACATCAATCCATGAACATATAAGTATGCCAGAGTCACAGAATGAACAAGAGACATATCAGACTCAAGGGAAAGGAGAATAGTAGGGGGCATGCTGATTACACTAGACTTAGGCAATTATAGAGAATCGCATAGGAAAAGTAGAATACATATTCAGACTAACAAAAAGGGAAAGACATGATGGGGGTTATGCTAATTACATGGTAGGAAATAGAACCGCAGGATAAAACACATATGGAACAGTAAGTAAATAAAAAAGAAAAGAGGCATATTGTGTATAGATGCTATAAAACTAAATCAGAAAACATACCAGTGGAGTAGCAGAGAATAGCAAAGTGAAAAAGATAGCACAACAACAACAGTATGCAGAATGAGAGAGCAACATTACGACAATATTATGCAGAATGAGAGAGCAACAGTAGGATAGTAGTATGCAGAAGCACAAGAGCAATAGAGATTACCCAGTCTTGGCTTTCAGCCGACTGAGTAGTCAGTAATAGATGCAAAGAGCAAGAAAGGGGTGTGTATGAAAGCACAGACAAGTTCAGAGCAATGTATGTGTGTGTCAATGCTCTCAATATCAGTGTGTGTGTTGTAAAGAAAGAAAACATGGTCTTTATATAGTTTTGAAAACAAGTAGTACATCGGCAAAGAGTGCATAATTATGGAAATAACAATCAAATTAGTACCAATTAAGACAATTGAACTCCTTTAATTAAGGAGTCTAGTTCAAACGGTATAGTCAAGGTGAAATAAGGAAAATAAATCAGTCCAATAGGACTGATTCTCTCAACTTAGGACAAGGAAATCACATAGTGCACAAATAAAGCCAAATACATAGTGTATAATTAAGGAAAGTTGAACTAATACATTTATAAAATAAAAATAGGGTATTAGTTTTGAAAATCAATTGAGAGGATCTCAGATTCAATTGCAATCACAGGGAATCCAAGATAATTAAGGAAAGCATCACATAAACATGGAAAGAATTCAAAAACTCGTACAGAATTGCACAAAATCCCGTATTCAAGGTAAACATCACAGACATGAGATTTTTACACAAAAGGATCAGTAAAAATCAACAAGTAAATGGCCAGTAAGGTAAAGGGTCGGAGTTATCAAACGTTTAAACAACAGTTATTGATTAACACAAAGAGATACTCATAGAACAACAGAAATTAGAGGTCATAACAATGAGTCAAAGCAAGAGTTACAGAGAACACATGAATGCACATAGTCGAGTAACAAATGGATACACATAATAAAGATTAACCTAAAAATTAGGGTTTCAACATAATAATCAAGGCAACTAGAAATCACAAGATGTTCGTTTAAACACAGCAGAGCTGTTTAAAATCAAAAGGAAAATTGTTTTGAGAACAGGGTCGAGAAAAACCTAGTTTTGAAATTGTTAAAAATGAAATTATCCGGAGAAAAAACATAAAGAAACTTCATAATATTGCAAATATAGAACGGATCTTAAAAGAAAACCAAGATACAGAAGATTAGGGTTTTGTGGAACCCATAAAAGAGGGCAAACCTCATGAATGACCTCGATTCAGAGATACTGCAAACTTACTCAAAAGGTCGGGGAGGCCGGAAAATGGCAAGAGGCCCAAAGGGGGGGGGTGAGTGAACCGCTCCAGATTCATCCGAGGACCCTAAGGTATCACTGGAGCGGTGAAAGGTGGGTAGATGACCAAGAGATGGTGAAGAACCATAGATTCCGGCGAGAGAACCGGCCGGAGAAGGTGAACAGACCCCATCGGAGGGGAGAATCGAAGGAAGCTTCTAGAGAGAGCTAGAGAGTAACAGAGAGAAATAGAGAGAGAATGAGAGATGAAGAGTCTTGAAGAGAAGTGAGACCGGGGGAGGGGGTTAGGTGAGTTTAATTATGGTAAGGGGCATCTGGGCCGTTGATCTAATTTGATCAACGGCTCAGATTAGTTCAGAATTGGGCCAAGTATGAATTTGGTTTGGGCTGGGGCGGATTTGATTGGGTCTTGGGTTAATTTGGGGCTACAATTGAAATTAAAAGGTGGTCATTATTTAAATACCCATAAAAATAGATAAATAATTAATAAAATGAAATTAATGCCACATAAATAAAAATTAAGGCAATTAGCTAACATTAAAATATGAAAATGACTAATTATTGATTTAAATAGTATAAAATGTATAATTAGGCTATAATTGTAAATTTGCTATAACTATAGCTACATAGTGTCAAATTGGCTAATTTGTGAAATAATCCGATCTAATAGGACTAAAAATGATATATTGAGCTGGGAAACATTTTGAAATTATTTATAACATAATTTATGAATAATTATTTAACTATGAAATATTAAATAAACATGAAAATAATTTAATAAAAATATGGAAAAAATAGGGGAAAATACTCATTATTACAAAAAGTGATTTTGAAAGAGTATATATAAGTTTGAAAATAATTTGAGGAAAAATTGGGTATCAACAGCTGCTCATATTTACCCGCGAAGGATGAAAGAGTTGTCGGGTAAAGATATGATGGTTGTCCCGGCTGGATTACCTGCAAATAACAACGAGCGTATATTGTGCGTAATTTAAACATGATGCAAGTTCCCGTTGGACTATGAATGCTGTTTTGGGACAATTGAGGATGATGTCCTTAGACCATGATGTCTTGGGCCATGACTCGCTTGATGCAGAATTTGCAGGCTATGAAATGATGTTCTCGGGCCATGAGGATGGTGCCTACGAACCATGATGCCTTTGAATAATGATATGCAAATTCATAAAATAGATCCTCGGGCCATGAAATGATGTTCTCGGGCCATGAGGATGGTGCCTACGAACCATGATGCCTTTGAATAATGATATGCAAATTCATAAAATAGATCCTCGGGCCATGAAATGATGTTCTCGGGCCATGAGGATGGTGCCTACGAACCATGATGCCTTTGAATAATGATATGCAAATTCATAAAATAGATCCTCGGGCCATGAAATGATGTTCTCGGGCCATGAAGATGGTGCCTCCGAACGATGACGCCTTCGAACAAGTTGGCGATATTTCAGCCCATGAAGAATGCAGTAGTATGATGCTAACAAGACAGAGTTTAGTCCTGCAAATTGAAAAGGGCAGAGCTCAACCCGAAAGGAAGCGAAAGTAAGTAATGACATGAAAAGTGGTTGCTTTGAAAAGTAAATGGGATGTAGCGTGGAACCTCAGAAGGCAGAATGGTAGCCTTATGCAATGCAGGAAATAAAATGCAGAGGGAGGTAGCGTGGAACCTAGGAAGGTAGAATGGTAGCCTTATTCAATGCAGGAAATAAAATACAGAGGGAGGTAGCGTGGAACCTCGGAAGGCACAATGGTAGCCTTATGCAATGCAGGAAATAAAATGCAGAGGGAGGTAGTGTGGAACCTCGGAAGGAAGAATGGTAGCCTTATGCAATGCGGGAAATAAAATGCAGAGGGAGGTAGCATGGAACCTCGGAAAGCAGAGTGGTAGCCTTATGCAGTGCAGAAAATAAAATGACAGTAAGAGTTCTTAGCTGATGATAAATTGCGGTGATACGATTATTGTGAAGTGTTGTTTGTGATGATGACAAATGTTGGCATATGCGATGGGTTTGAAAAGCGTGTCTTTGAGAAATATACGTCATGTGGGAGAATAATAGGTTTTGGGCTTTCGCCGTCTTTGTGCCAGCATCCAAAGAAAAACCGTGAGTTCTGTAAGGGGAGGGTTAGTTCGTATCCCCCGCTGGCTTGGCTTGATCTGTCTGCTCGATGATGATAAAATTGGGGTAGCATTGCTAAACAAGCTGTTTCAAGAAATAAATATGCATGATTTTATAAATATCTGATATAAACATATAACTAAAATAATTTTCTTTGGATGAACCGACGACCACGACGTGGTTCGAGACATTGCGACCTCTCTTGCTACGGAATTTTGAGGTTCCTCCTCAAAATTCTACTCCAGTTTGATGGGTGAACGCTTCTGGATGCTGCTCTTGCGGTGATTGACTGAATCTGCTTCGGAATTTTGAGGTCCCTCCTCAAAATTCTGCCCCAGTTTCCATTCGTGGGGGGAAATGAGATATTTATTAAAATGTGACCGAACCCATATGGCTGCCTACGTATCCCCTCTTAAATGGGAATTAGGTCAGGCGTAGTTCAATTTATAACATTGATAAAAGCATAAGGAATTACACAAAGTAGTGCTTGACTGCATCTGAGTTGATTGGTTTAGGACAAATTTCTCCATCCATTTCTTCAAGTATAAGGGCCCCTCATGTTAGCACTCGGTGAACCATGTACGGGCCTTTCCAGTTGGGAGAGAATTTCCCTTTGGCTTCGTCTTGATATGGAAAGATCTTCTTTAACACCAGCTGCCCCGGTATGAATCGTCTCGGTTTGAATTTCTTGTTGAAGGCTCTGGTCATTCTGTTATGATATAGCTGACCATGACAAATTGCGTTCATTCTTTTTCCATCTATGAGGGCCAATTGCTCATAAAGACTTCTTACCCATTATGCGTCGCTGAGCTCAGCTTCTTGTATAATTCTCAGAGATAGAATTTTGACCTCGGTAGGAATGACGACTTCTGTACCATAAACCAGCATATAGGGAGTTACCCCGGTTAATGTGCGGACCGTGGTGCGATATCCCAGTAAGGCGAATGATAGCTTCTCATGCCATTGCTTGTGTTTTTCTATCATCTTTCTCAATATCTTCTTAATGTTCTTGTTGGTAGCCTCGACGACTCCATTTATATGAGGTCTGTATGCTGTGGAGTTCTTGTGTTTGACCTTGAAAGTTTCACACATATCTTTCATCAAGTCACTATTGAGATTGGAACCATTATCGGTGATGATTGACTATGGAACTCCGAACCGGCAAACAATGCGGTCGCGGACGAAATCGGCTACAACTTTCTTGGTAACTGCTTTGTAGGAGGCTACTTTGATCCATTTAGTGAAATAATCAATGGCAACCAGAATGAACCTGTGTCCGTTGGAGGCGGCAGGCTCGATTTGTCCAATAACATCCATGCCCCAGGCGGCGAACGACCATGGTGAACTCGTTGCATTGAGCTCACTCGGAGGTACCTTTATCATATCCCCATGTATCTGACAGCGGTGACATTTTCGGACGTACTGGATGCAGTCCGTTTCCATGGTCATCCAGAAGTAACCAACCCGAAGTATCTTCTTTGCTAGAACGAACCCGTTCATATGAGGGCCGCAGGTACCAGCATGTATTTCTTCCAATAGTTTTGTTGCTTCTTTCGCTTCGACGCACCTTAGCAAACCCAAATCAGGATTCCTCCTATACAGGATTCCTTCGCTGTGAAAGAAACTGTTTGACAACCTTCGAAGTGTGCGTTTCTGAGTAGCATTTGCAAGCTCTCGATACTCTCCCTCTGCCAAGTATTCCTTGATATCATGAAACCAAGGTTTTCCATCTGCTTCTTCTTCAACATGGGCACAGTAGGCTGGCTGATTGTGGTTCCCACCGGGATGGGATCAATGAATATTCTTGTCTGGATGCTGGATCATGGATGACAGAGTAGCCAATGCATCAGCAAACTCATTCTGGATTCAGGGGACGTGCCAGAACTCTATCTTTGTGAACCTCTTTCTCAACTCCTCTACATGATGTAGATACGGAAATATCTTGGAATTCTTGGTTTCCCATTCTCCTTGTACTTGGTGTACCAATAGTTTTGAGTCACCAATCACTAATAACTCCTGAACGTTCATGTCAATGGCCATATTGGGCCCCAAGATGCAGGCCTCGTATTCAGCCATGTTGTTGGTGCAGGGGAACCTGAGTTTGGCGGATACAAGATAGTGCTGGCCAATTTCTAATATCGGGACTGCTCCGATACCGACTCCTTTGAAGTTTGTGGCTCCATCAAAGAACAACCTCCAACCATCATAGGGTTCTGCAATGTCTTCTCCTACGAATGACACCTCTTCATCAGGAAAATACATTTTCAATGGTCCGTATTCTCCGTCCACAGGGTTTTCAGCAAGATGATCTGCCAACGACTGTCCCTTGACTGCCTTCTGAGTTACGTAAATAATGTCGAACTCACTCAACAGGATTTTCCACTTGGCCAGCTTGCCCGTAGGCATGGGCTTCTGAAAAAGTACTTTAGTGGATCTATCCTTGATATGAGGTATGTTGTGTAGGCATAGAAATAATGCCTCAGCTTCTGTGCGACCTAGGTCAGAGCACAGCAAGTGCGTTCTAATAAAAAATATCAGGCCTCATACGGAGTGAACTTCTTGTTGAGGTAGTAAATTGCTTGCTCTTTTCTTCCTGTTTCATCATGTTGCCCAAGAACACAACCGAAAGCTCCATCCAACACAGCAAGGTAGAGTAACATAGGTCTACCTGGCTCAGGTGGTACCAGGACTGGTGGTGTTGAGAGGTACTTCTTGATTCTGTGGAAGGCTTTTGGACAATCCTCGGTCCATTTAGTTGCGGCATCCTTTTTCAACATCTTGAAAATTGGTTCATAAATGACGGTAGACTGTGCTATGAACCGGCTGATGTAATTGAGCCTCCCTAGGAAACTCATAACATACTTCTTGTTCTTCGGTGGTGGCAATTCTTGGATGGCTTTGACCTTTGATGGATCTAGTTCTATTCCCCGGCGACTAACGATGAACCCAAGCAGTTTCCGAGCAGGAACCCCGAATGCACTCTTTGCAGGGTTCAACTTCAAATTGTATTTTCTCAACCTGTTGAAGAACTTCCTCAGATCTTCCATGTGATCAGCAAATTTCTTTGATTTGATGATGATGTCGTCCACATATACCTCAATCTCCTTGTGAATCTGTCATGGAATATAGTAGTCATAGACCTCATGTAGGTGGCCCCTGCATTCTTCAGGCCGAACGACATCATCTTATAACAGTACACTCCCCACGGCATAATGAACGCCGTTTTCTCAGCATCTTCCTCATCCATCCAAATCTGATGGTAACCAGCAAAACAATCTATGAATTACTGCAACTCATGCTTGGTGCAATTGTCAATTAGGATGTGTATATTTGGCAAGGGGAAGTCGTCTTTCGGACTGGCCCGGTTGAGATCCCGGTAGTTGACACAGACTCTGACCTTCCCGTCTTTCTTTGGCACAGGCACAATGTTGGCTAACCATGTCGGGTATTCAACCACCCGAAGAACCCTAGCATTGATCTGTTTGGTGACCTCTTCTTTGATTTTCAAGCTCATGTCTGGTTTGAATTTTCTGAGCTTTTGCTTTACCGGCGGGCATATTGGATTTGTTGGAAGCTTGTGGGCCACAATGGATGTACTAAGGCCAGTCATGTCATCATATGACCAGGCAAATTTGTCCTCATACTCCCTTAGAAACTCCGTATATTCTTTCTTTTCTGACGGCGACAGATGAATGCTGATGCGTGTTTCTTTGACGTTCTCTGAATCTCCCAGATTGACGACCTCAGTATCATCTAAGTTGGACTTAGGTCTATTCTCAAAGTTCTCGACCTCTTTGACAATCTCCTCAGGTATATCATCTTCGTCTGAATCATAATCTGTTTGTTGCGTTGTCTCATTGCATGTCACAGTCATCGGTTCATCAAGACAAGTAATAGTAATGTTGTGTAAATAAAGTAATGGGGAGAAAACAGTATCAAGTACATATAAGATTTATAAAGAAACTGGAAATGCTTTGATAAATTGAATAATCGTTTTGAACATGGGAGCTCTTTATTGCAGAAATTGAAAATGCGAAAAGGAAGAAAATTCATCTAATAAATAGACGGTAAATAATGCTTGTTTGTTAGCCTTGCTACCCCGAGGCTCGACGGGCTTTGGTCGTTCTGACGGACCAATTCTTGAGGTAAGATCCCTTGCTCACGACCTATATGGAAGGGCCTTCCTCCCCCTTCCTCTTCAAGAATAACACAACAGTCCATGTCCTCGTCGTCCAGAAATAGGTTCCTCATTGCCGCCAATGCTTCCTCTTTGTCTGTCCCATAGATGATATCAGCCTGCTGGAAAGTTTGTTCCAAGTGGTGTATCGGCTGCTCCAAAGGGTAGTAGAGATTGCGCCATGGTTGTGACCAGTCGTTGAAACCTTCCCAAGTGTACTCATACCCTAGACCGAAAGTGGTACCATGCTTCTTGAGCTTTATAGGCTTTGTGATCCCTTGCAGATTGTTACCGAGCCCTTTGCCCGGCTCGTATCCTTTCCAGTTCAAGATACTCTCAATCTTACTATCCCACCACTTATCTTTGTCGATAGCGTTGACTCGTTCAATGTGGTGGTAGGTTCCTCCGCCCAACTTTCTTCTTCCATTAATCAAAGGAATGGTCTGGCGACTCTAGGTAGGGTTACTGTCGTCGCCATGAATGATTACCTCCTGATGATTCAACTCGAATTTTACTGCCTGATGCAGTGTTGACGCCACAGCTCCCGCGGCATGGATCCAAGGTCGTCCTAGCAACAAATTGTAAGACGCTGGGACATCTATCACCTGGAAGTCTACGTCAAACCAAGTTGGTCCCATCTGTAAGCACAAGCTGATCTCTCCCATGGTAGACCTCTGCGAATCGTCGAAGGCCTTTAGATTGATAGCTCCTTCTTTTATCTCATGTATTCCCTTACCCAACTTCTTGAGTGTGATCAACGGGAAAATGTTGACGCTAGAACCTCCATCGATCAGGATCCTTGTAATGAAATGGTCCTCACATTTCACAGTGGTGTGTAGTGCTCTGTTATGCCTCAACCCCTCGGGCGGCAACTCATCTTCATAGAAGGTGATCTTGTGACTTTCCAGTACCTGGCCCACCATGTTGGCCATTTCCCCGCTGGTGATATTGTTCGGACATATGCCTCACTCAGCACTTTCAACAAGGCACTCATGTGTGTCTCATAATTCTGTAATAAGGAGAGGATGGATATCTGAGCTGGAGTCTTGTTCAATTGGTCGAGGACCGAATATTCCTTGGCCTGTATCATTCTCCAATGATCATCCGAACCTGTCTCAATAGTGGGAGGACGGTTGGCGGCTTGTTTGCTAGACTCGGCCAAGTGCTCAGGGGTATAGACCCTGCCAGTTCTCGTCATACCCTGCGCCGTGATAGCTTCCTCAGATCTGTTCTTGCCCTTCCTTCTTGCTTCAGCTGTGTAGTCCCATGGAATAGCATCTGAGTAGAAAGGCAGCGTTGTTTTCATTGCCACCGGGATAGGTGTGGCTATCCTTACATCCATTGGAGTATATTTTACAGGTGGCCGGACTACAACTTCGAGTGGTCGTACAAACTCAACTTCAATCGGCACTGGGGCCTTCTCCTTTGCGGGCGGTCTTGATTCAAACTCGAGTGGGATGGACATGTTTACCTCGGTATCCTCGGATGGCTGCATCTGAACCACAATCGGGTTGAGGGTAATGACAGGTTTCTTTGGATGATCACCTTCTGCAGTCAATCTAATTGACCCCTCGGGGTCCCAATAATTATCTACTTCAATCATATGGATGCCACCTTTATGGTCTTGTAGCGGATTATTGCGAACATTCGGAGCAGGGTCCTTTGCTACAATGATTTTGTTGTCGATGAGAGTTTGTATCTTGTCCTTCAAGGAGCGACATTCCTCGATGGTGTGTCCCTTCATTCCAGAATGGTACGCACAGGATTTGTTTAGGTTGACCCACTGAGAAGGGTTCTCAGAGGCGGCATCAGGGATAGGTGTGACATAACCAGCAACTTTGAGTTTTTCGTATAGCTGGTCGATGGGCTCGGTTATGGCGGTATATTGTTTCGGAGGGCGACGGTCAAAGTTAGGGCGAGGCCTTGGAAAGTTTTGACGGGTAGGAGGTGATTGGTAATGAGATGGTTGGGAATTATAAGCATTGTAAACGGGAGCTGGTTGGGAGTATCTGGGTGACGTAGGCTGATATGTGGGTGGTGGAGCTTGATATGTGGGTGAGGGTGCTTGGTAATTTGGAGCTGGCTGTTATGTGAATGGAGGTGCTGGATAAACTTGGTATTTAGGCGGGGATTTGGCTTGTTGTGCAACCATCACGGCTCCTACATCCTTCTTTCTGGACACACCACCGGACTGTAGAGCTTTATTAGTGGCCTGCAAAGCTTCAAAGTTTGTGACCATACCATTTTTTATGCCTTCCTCGATTCGTTCTCCCAATTTGATGATGTCAGAGAACTTGTGACCCTCCACCATTATTAGTCTTTCATAATAATGAGGATCCTAAGCTCGCACAAAGAACTTCTTCATCTGCTTCTCTTCTAGAGCCAGTCTGACCTTGGCAACTTCTGACCTCCAACGAGTAGCATACTCGCTGAAGGTCTCTGTAGGCTTCTTCTTTAGATTTTGAATGTAGAATACATCCGATGCATTCTCTGTGTTGAACCTGAACCGGTTCATGAAATCCATTGCCATACTTACCCAATTGGACCATTTCTTGGGGTCCTGGCTGATGTACCAGGACAATGCATCTCCTTTTAAGCTCCTCGTGAATAGTTTCATGCGAATTCTTTCATCTTTCCCCACGCCAACTAGTTTGTCACAGTAAGTCCTCAGATGGACTCTTGGATCACCAATACCATCAAACATCTCGAACTTTGGAGGTTTGTACCCCTCGGGCAGTTCGACATCAGGTTGTATGCAATGATCTTCATAGTTTAATCCCTCGATCCCCTTAACTCCTTCGACGCCCTGAACTCGGTTAGTCAACTTCTTGAGTTCCTCGGCCAGATTCTTGATGAGCCTATCCTTCTCGTCAGACTCAGTGGTAAGTGGGGTGGAATGAGTCACGGCCTGTACATAAATGGGATTGTTGTAGGCCTGGAAGTGGTCCTTTGTCTGTTTCTGAGGAGGTGGGGTGTTGTGGTGACAAGCATTGCATTGTGCTGGAGGAGTCTGGTCTTTCAGATGAAGTGCGGGGTGGTCTGGTTTTTTGGAGATATTTTGTGGGAGAGTGGGATTTGGAGCATTTGGGAAGTGTACGTCTGGGACATTGAGGGAAAATGACAAGTTAGCCAAATTCCTGACTTGGTCAAGTTCCTCTTGGAACTTCAGCAGTTTCTTTTCTAGTGGTGACATACCCTCGTGCAAAACCTTAATACCTCGACCGTCAGCGGTCTCACCCTGTTCACCCATGTTGTCTTTTCTGGTCCCGCTTGCCTCTGCCATCTTTCTTTTACCCTTGCTTTTGCCTTTGGGAGGAGTAGGAGGAGGGCCCTTTGATCTTGTGCGGTAGGCGGATGATGCCAGAGTGCACAAACTAACCTTTGGGGAGGGGAATAATAAATAAAGAAAACAAAAACAAAAAGGTTACGAAGTTAGTGAGGAACATAAAAACATTGTGATAATTAAACACGTAGTGCGGAAATGTAAAACGCATCCTAAGTTGGGGGACCTCATGAGCCTGAGGTAGGCCTAGCGACAAATTGATTTGGAGAACTTAAAATGCTAAATGCCTCATTTTATTGATAAGAAAATAGACAAATCCTACACGGCTCTAAGAATGCGGAAAAATAAAAGTCACTAATGGCCAGTGGCCTTATTACATCAAGGAAGACAAAATAAAGACACTCCTATATACTTGGTCCCAGAAGGACCTTCCCCAGACTCGGCATCTCTGCTTCCTTTGATCAGCATCCCCATCTCACGGAGTCCCAGCAGTAGGTAAGTTCTGGCTAGAATTCCTCCTTCGGCTCCCTCGGCTTTCTGACAGGTCTCGATCCTTTTGATGAACTTTTTCTCCAAGTCGACTATTCCTCGCTCCAAGTATGCCAGCCTCTGGGTAGAGGTGACGCCCATGTCCTTCTATTCCTCTATCAGCTTCTTGTTGGACTCGTGTATTTTGTGATGATCCTCTTCACATTCACGGAGCCTTTTGCGTAGCTGGTTGAGTCTAGTCCTTGCTTCGGCCCTTTCGTCTATGACCCTGTGACCTCGAACAAACCCTGGCTCGATATGACCATCCCAGTTTTCTTCCAACCAACTCAGATAATAGGGAGTATAACCAGCATGATACCTGTCGGGTTCAATGGTGTCCTTCCCAAGCCTGATCTTACAGTGCCACAAATGCTGAGCTTAGCACTTATGAGGGCTGTCGTCATTCTGGAAGTCTGCTCGGAGATGACTCATCTTCTCGACCCTTGGTATAACCTGCTTCCTTCCTGTCTGCCTCATGACTCGGAGCGGGACGTAAGGGTATGTCCCTCTCAGACCAATCAATATCAGGAATGGAGCGTCTTGTGACCGGATGATGAACTCGTCTGTCGGGAACCACTCGAACATCCACTGAATCTGATCCTCGGTCAAGTTTCCCAGTAACTCTGCCCATCCTTTGGCGCTTTCCGGCTGAGCGAACATGTCGGGATGTAGTTCATATGCTTTGGATGATGGAAAGCGATATGATTATCCCAAATTATCCTATGGATGTTCTGTCGGTAGTCGCCCTTTTGCAAATGTTCAGTGAGCCATAGTTAGAGTAGCATGTTGCAACCCTCGTAATGCTTTTCCCCTCGTTGACACATTTCCAAGGCACGGTACATGTCTGTGATGATCATTGGCACAATACTAAAGTCTTGCCCGTCAATTCCTTCCATCAGAGTCCTAGAGACCATGGCCAACCTGGTGTGGATGCTTTCTTTCTTTGTTGGGAACACCATCAAACCTAAGAAGCAAACTATGAAAACAAACACTCGGCGGTGGATATGCCCCAGAGAAGTAAGGGCGAACTCATCTTGATAGGTGCGGTAAGACTTGCTGTGACCCTACCTCTCGTACAAATAGTCGAAGGGGATGTATGAGACCTTCAGGCATACCAAGTCCGGATTCTTCTTTAGTCCTAATATTTTGAGGAAACCACGGCCTGTGCGGTTCTCGGGCATCAACAACTTTGGAGACTCCCAAGCTAAGCCGGCCAACCCTCCTATTTCTTCTAACAAAGGGGTCATTTCATTGTTGCCGAAGCAAAATACTGACCGATCACCATCCCAGAACAAGGTACCAGCCTCTATCATCATTTTGTTAGGTTGAATGTCCAAAAGAGAAGGCAGGTTGCCCAAGTGTTTCCTGACGAGTGTTTTGTCGCTGGAGTGAAGATCCTCCCACCATTTTAGCAATTTGGGGTGGATGTTGGCGACCATGCCGAATCTGGAGATTTCGTGCCTCATTTTCTGCAAAACAAACAGGGTTAGGCCCTTACCCCCACCAGACTCGACTATTTAACATCAATAATTAGCATGGGCATTTAGTTCTCCAAATAAATGCACAGAACGTGAGGGTGTGCGTTTGGGTTTCAGGGAAACCCAATGGACTTTGGACAAGGCTATCTTAAAGGCTATTGTGCGGACAACACATTACCTGTCTAGGTTTGACCGTGATGCATGCAACATTTCAATAGAGTAAGGTTTCTATGGGGTTTTAGACCGGTATCCTTGAGCGGACAACTCAAGGGGGAAGGCACGAAACTGTTGACTGCACCGCTGATCGACTAGTTTTACCGAAAATACGCCTTTTTGAATTTAGGGGTAGTAATGTAGGAATAGCGCAACCACTCATTGTGCGTTGCTATAGGATTTTGTTTGGCATGGGTAGAATATGAATGCAGAGCATGATATGCAATAAATGACATTTAAACAAGTAGGCATGTATTTTCACGTTGAGGAAAGGGGTAAAGAAAGGAAATACAACAGTTATAATTGAAAGCAATTACAAAGAAAACATGAAGACACGTCAGTTTTGTTTAGGTGAAATAAATACTTGCGAAATTAAACAGTTAATAGCATATAACGGGGAATAGGAAAGCGTGTAAGCATTTAAAAACAATTAAAGGTCCAACTTCACGAAGCAACTTGTAATGGTATAAGCCTAGGGATGATCCCCAGCAGAATCTCCATGCTGTCGCACCCCCTTTTCCTCTCACGGGTCAGGTGCGTAGAGATTAGGTTTATGACATTCTAGACAACTCCTTAAAGTAAGAGGTTTAAGGAAGAGTCGCCACCTAACGATTTTTGTGGTGCGTTAGGGCATCTCGAGTAATTAACTCATAGACTAGTTTGCATTACCAGAGATTGGGTAAGGGCTTAAATTATCCCAAGGGGAAGGTGTTAGGTACCCCTCAAGATCCACAACTGTGGGTCCCAGCCAAATAGTTTCGTGAATTTTGGACGATAAGCAAGTAGCAAAAAAGGTTCATGTAAGAGGGGATTTCAAACAAATATAAAGTCTTTATTACAAATTTGGAAAAATATCGAAGTAAAACATTTTGAAAAAACTGTCCTAGGTTCGTATTCTACCCTTCCCACCCCGTTAAGGTATTTAAAACACGTGTGTTGGTCACGAAGCTTATTGCGTGCTACTACCCGTCCCATTCTATAAGTCCCGGAGGGTGTTTACGACTACTAATCCTACAAGGTGAGTACTAGGCTGAACCCCTAGGTTTTAAAGGATAAAATTCTAAACGACAAGTAGAGAAATAATTAGGACTTGCACATATGGGGTACACATAAACAGTTATAGGGCTCATATATCCCACCACAAATAAGGCATCTAAATAGCACGTCTCAAGCACAATGAAGGTCTCTGATTCAGAACCTAAAAGAGGGAAGTCTAAGTGTGAAACAATAGCAAACAGAGAGGTTTTGATGAGTTTTAGAAAAAGAATGCATGACTGATTTTAAAACCATTTGTAGTAGCATGCAGTGGATAAAAGGTAGTTGATTTCTGATTTTAGCAAACATTGGGCCTAAGGTTTGCCTAGGTGTCTGAATATATGCTGATTACTTATTCTAAGAAATAGGTGGAATGCATGTCTTTCAGACTTGGTTTTAATAAATAGGTGATGAAAGGTGCAGGTCCTATAGGCATGGTATCTAAGGATGCAAGAATAGGGTATTAAATATAGAACCAATTTAGATTTTAGGAAAGAATGCAGAAAACATTTTTAGCTATTGAAACAGATTTTTAGCGAGATGACTAACTACACGAACGATACAGGAGTTCGATTTATTTAATTATTGAGCCTAACAACATGCTTTCTAGGCATAATATACTCAAACAATTAGACTTCGGAATATAGGCATGCTGAAAACAGATTCCTAAGATAACATGGTATCTAATGCAAATAAATGATGATACACCTAAGAACAGGATATCTGTATGTATGTTATGCATGCAGAGACAGTGTTTTAAAACAATTATTTATAATTATTTGAACAGAATTTCTGATGAAGCGGTGGTTAATATTGATACCTTTAATATCTAACATGGATCCCTAAATGAACATAGATATGATGGGATGCATACATGAATAGACCTAATAAACATGATATCTAATGCATGTCCTAGGGAGGATCTCTATTCCACACAGAGGTAAAAAATAAATCCTAAGGTATGTTTTCTACCCAAACAACACTAAGCATGCCTAATCCCACACCTTTTCACTATCCAGCCCCGGAGTTGTTTATACAAATTATTATAGACCAATATCGCAAGAATTACATAACTGAATAAAAGGAAAATCAAGAAGCTATACTATAGAGAGCCTAACAGTAGGCCCAAGTACCAGATCCACTTGCCATATGCCATGACCTTTTCAACCCAAGTGTGTCATAGTATCTAAGGACCTCAAAAGATCTTCGACAATGCTCACACCCAGGTACCCTAGCCAAGGATGAGTAAGTGCATTATAGAGTGCCAGCCTTGTGTGTCAAAGTCCAATGGGTACTCAGAGGTCCCCAAGGCAGTGCTCACACGATGGGGGGCAGAACCTAGAGTCTAAGAGTATTGGGGATGTGCTTGGAGTTTAAAAGAGAATTGAGTTTGAAAAAGAGTAATTGAGACAACAGTTTTGAAAAGATGATTTTATAAAATGATGAAGGATTTTGGTAAAACAATTTATCAAAGAGAGAAGCAATACAACTGCAGCCAGCAGGTAAAAGAACTCATGGAAGAGCAAACACAAACGGGGGTAAGGGATTGGGGACAAATAACATTAAATATTAGAGCAGAGTTACAGATTCTCATGATTATCACATAGTTTCCATATAGTTGTCCCATAATAGCATAGATTAATAGGATTAGGATTGTATAACATTCATGTAGTAGGAGAGGCAGGTTTTAAGCATAGGATGAGAGCAAGTAACAACAATCAGGCCAAGGTAAGAAACATCAACCCATGAACACATAAGTATGCCAGAGTCACAGAATGAACATGAGACATATCAGACTCAAGGGAAAGGGAGAATAGTAGGGGGCATGCTGATTACACTAGACTTAGGCAATTATAGAGAATCACATAAGAAAAGCAGAATACATATTTAGACTAACAAAATGAGAAAGACATGATAGGGTTATGCTAATTACATGGTAGGCAGTAGAACTGCAGGATAAAACACATAAGGAACAGTAAGTAAATAAACAAGAACTGGGGCATATTATGTATAGATGCTATAAAACTAAATCAGAAAACATACCAGTGGAGTAGCAGAGAATAGCAAAGTGAAAAAGATAGCACAACAACAGCATTATGCAGAATAAGAGAGCAACATTAGGACAATATTATGCAGAATGAGAGAGCAACAGTAGGATAGTAGTATGCAGAAGCACAAGAGCAATAGAGATTACTCAGTCTTGGCTTTCAACCGACTCAATAGTCAGTAATAGATGCAAAGAGCAAGAAGGGGTGTGTATGAAAGCACAGAAAATTTTAGAGCAATGTATGTGTGTGTCAATGCTCTCAATATCAGTGTGTGTGTTGTAAAGAAAGAAAACATGGTCTTTATATAGTTTTGAAAAGGAGTAGTACATCGGCAAAGAGTGCACAATTATGGAAATAACAATCAAATTAGTACTAATTAAGACAACTGGACTCCTTTAATTAAGGAGTCTAGTTCAAACGGTATAGTCAAGGTGAAATAAGGAAAAGAAATCAGTCCAATAGGACTGATTCTCTCAACTTAGGACAAGGAAATCACATAGTGCACAAATAAAGCCAAATACATAGTGTATAATTAAGGAAAGTTGAACTAATACATTTATAAAATAAAAATAGGGTATTAGTTTTGAAAATCAATTGAGAGGATCTCGGATTCAATTGCAATCACAGGGAATCCAAGAAAATTAAGGAAAGCATCACATAAACTTGTAAAAAATTCAAAAATTGGTACAGAATTACAAAAAATCCTGTATTCAAGGTAAACATCACAGGCATGGGATTTTTACACAAAAGGATCAGTACAAATCAACAAGTAAATGGCCAGTAGAGATCAGTATAAAATAACGGTTTTAACATAATAATTAAGGAAACTAGAAATCACAAGATGTTCGTTTAAACACAGTAGAGATGTTTAAAATCAAAATCAAAATTGTTTTGAGAACAAGGTCGAGAAAACCCTAGTTTTGAAATTGTTAAAAATGAAACTTTCTGGAGAAAAAACATAAAGAAACTTCATAATATTGCAAATATAGAACGGATCTTAAAAGAAAACCAAGATACAGAAGATTAGGGTTTCGTGGAACCTAGAAAAGAGGGGAAACCTCATGAATGACCTCGATTCAGGCCAGAGATACTGCAAACTTACTCAAACGGCCGGGGGTGGCCGGAAAATGGAAAGAGGCCCAAAGGGGGTGGGTGAACCGCTCCAGGTTCATCTGAGGACCTTAAGGTATCACTGGACCGGTGCAAGGTGGGTAGATGACCAAGAGAGGGTGAAGAACCATAGATTCCGGTGAGAGAACCGGCCGGAGAAGGTGAACAGACCCCATCGGAGGGGAGAAGCCAAGGAATCTTCTAGAGAGAGCTAGAGAGTAACATAGAGAGATGGAGAGAGAATGAGAGATGAAGAGTCTCGAAGGAAAGTGAGACCGGGGGAGGGGGTTAGGTGAGTTTAATTATGGTAAGGGGCATCTGGGCCGTTGATCTAATTTGATCAACGGCTCAGATTAGTTCGGAACTGGGACGGGTATGAATTTTGTTTGGGCTGGGGCGGATTTGATTGGGTCTTGGGTTAATTTGGGGCTACAATTGAAATTAAAAGGTGTCCATTATTTAAATACCCATAAAAAATAGATAAATAATTAATAAAATGAAATTAATGCTACATAAATAAAAATTAAGGCAATTAGCTAACATTAAAATATGCAAATGACTAATTATTGATTTAAATAGTACAAAATGTATAATTAGGCTAGAATTGTAAAATTGCTATAACTATAGCTAAATAGTGCCAAATTGGCTAATTTGTGAAATAATCTGATCTAATAGGACTAAAAATGATATATTGAGCTGGGAAACATTTTGAAATTATTTATAACATAATTTATGAATAATTATTTAAATATGAAATATTAAATAAACATGAAAATAATTTAATAAGAATATGGAAAAAATAGGGGAAAATACTCATTATTAAGAAAAGTGATTTTGAAAGCGTATATGTAAGTTTGAAAATAATTTGAGGAAAAATTGGGTATCAACAACCGTCCGACGACAACTTTCATAATCCAACGGGAACCTGCATCATGTTTAAATTTATGCATGATATACGCTTACAGTATTCTTATTTACAGGTGACCTGGTGAGCAACAACTATTCCATCAGGAGCGATCTCGTTCCAGTTCTCCCAACCATAGCAAACCTGATCTCCCCCAAAAATCGTTCATCCGCCCATCCGTAGATGTTGCGTCCGTTCTTGTAATGACTTTTGCCGGTATACTTCGCCGATGAATTCGGAACTACATACGGCCTGATTCCTATAAAACCAGGGTTATCTAGGCAGCTCAGAAGCCAAGGCGCGACAAAAACCCCCCTAACTATTTTGCTCAGTCAAAATTGGTCATCATACTCTTCATATTTTCGCGTAAAGATGGGCAGTTGTTGATACTCTATTTCTCCCAAAATATTTTTTAAATTGCATATATACCTTCAAAATCATGCATTAATAACAATTGGTATTTTTCCATAATTACCCTATTTTTTTATTGATTTGTCCAGCATTTTATTTCCAATAAATAATTACAAAATTGCATCACAAATGATTTCAAAAATATTTCTCGATATAATTTATTGTTTATGGTCCTAATAAGACGAAATTAATTCATAATTAGCCAAATTGACATCTTTTGGCTATAATTGCGATAACTTTGTAATTATAGCCCAAACATATAATTTTATACTATTTTTCACCATAAATTAGTCATTTGTATTTTTAAATACTAAATAATCATTTTAAACTATTTTCTACGCATGAAATTCATTTTTTATAGTTATTAGCTATTTTATAAATTATTTAAACTAATTTGAATTGGGAATTTAACAAATAAACTATTTTTAATTCAATTACAACAAAAATTAAACCTTCCCCAAACCTCAATTAAATCAGGTCAATACCCCAAAGCCCAATTCCTAAATCTTCCCGGCCCAGACCTGATTTAATCTTGGCCGTTGATCAACGGCCCAGATTCGCCCTTTGCTAATTTAACCTACCATATACCCCCAAACCCATCTCATTCTCTCATCACTCTCCGCTGTCACACCCTCTCATTCTCTCAAACTCCTCTACCTAACTATGGCTTCCTACTCGCCGGCCGTTTGCTCGCCGGTATCAATGGTGGTTCTCTACCACCCCCTAGACTCTATGGATCCCCCCATGCCCGGATTCTTGCTGTCTCGAGGTCCTAAAGGGACCACCGGCTGTTCATTTACCCCCCCTGGGCCTGTGCTCACCGTTCTCAGGCCACCTTGGCCCGTCTGAGTAAGATCTTTCTATTTTTCCGGGTAGATCTATGGCTTCTAAGCCGGAATCTCTTTATCTCTGGTTTGTTCCTCTCTGAAACCCTAATTTTTTCTCTTGACTCTTTATATCTGTAACATATCTGAGTGTATTTTGAGTTATTTTTCTGTTTTCCCTAAGAATCTTTCTGATTTTTCAAATGTCTTTTCGTTTTCGTAACTAGGGTTTCTTAACTTTTCTTCAAAACGACTTTTCCTCTGATTTTAAGTGTTGTTCTATAATTTCTACTGTGTTTAAACAATTTATTTAGGTTTTCCCCTTTTACCTGATTTACTATGTTAAAAACCCTAATTCTTTTGGTCTTAATCCTGGGTTTGAGACTGTCTTTGCTTATTTGTTCGTTTAATTTGTTCGTATGTCTGTTACTCATGAATATGTTCTGAATTTTTGTGATTTCTACCCCTTTATGCTCCTTAGGGTTTCAAATTTTGCTTCTCCCCACCTATATTATGTTTATTTTGTTATTGACAGAAATTTGTGGCAATTTCCCCTAGTCAGTACTATTTTCTAGTTGAATCCCTAATTTTATGTGTTTACCTTACTATGCTTATTAGGGTTTCTGATTTTGCTTCTTATTGCCTATACTGTGTTTATTTTGCTTATTCACAGAGATTTGTAGTAACTTCCTTTAATTAATACTATTTTCTATTTGAATCCCTGATTTCCTGTGATTGACGCCCTTTACTGATCTCCTATGCTAATATTCTTTATTGATTTCCGACCTCTAAATTATTTTCTTGCCTTATTTTATGGTTGACTATACTGTTAATTGATTCTTATGTTATTTCCTTAATTAGAACCTTATGTACCTAGCCTTAATTGTTTATTATATACCTGTACTGTGATTGAATTATTTCCTTAGTTATATTCCAGCCATAAATGATCTCCTTCCTTTTTTGTTACCTGTCTTTTACCGTTTGAAGTTAACTCCCTTAATGAAGGGAGTACTTTCACTGATTTTACTCTAATTGGTTCTGAGTTCCATAATTACTGTATAATTGTGATTCTTACCTTAGTTTACCTAGCTTCAAACTCTATATACTACTCTCATTAACAGTCTTCAACACAGACACGAACTCACCTTAGTTCTCAACTCTATCTCACACTCAAAGCTTTCCTGCTTTCTCTTGTTACTTGCTATTGTTACTGAAATTAGCTGGTTGCAAGCCAAGAGTAATTATTGCACTCTCTTGTTCTTCACTTTGTGTTTAATCTCCTTACTGGTATGTTCTGATTTAAATTCTTGTTCTCAAACCAATGTGTTTCCTACTACTTCAGTTTATTATATTCCTAATCTGTTTCTATCTTTTGTTTTGTTGTTCAACATGTAATTAACCTGTTTACATTATTGCTTCAACTATCATGCTAGTTATGTCCTAACCCCTCCTAGGATCAACATGCTGATGAATGTGTTACTCCCTTTGTAGTATAATTCAAACTGACTATGTTATGTCTATGCATGTTTGAATGGTTAACGGATTGATTCCTCTAGCTTCTGGTACAAACCTGTTTTGTAAGCAATTTGTTATTCAGAATTGTTCTGATTATATGCTCAATTCTGTTTGATATCACTATGTCTTCTGTTGTTTGTTCTGCAATTCATAATCCTACACTATGTTTACACCACTAGGTATCCCCAACCCCATTATCCCCCCAAGCACTTCTGACTCTATGCAACCATTAGCAATCTTGGAACCTATGACCTATTGTCTGCTATTCTTTGAAACTCCTACGCTCCTGTCTGTTATGTGTTCACCATATATGCTCTACTTGTCCCTAATCCCCAATGATCCATGTGTGAAGGATTGGTATCTGAGTGTAATTGAACATCTTTGGCTTTGTGATTAATATGTTGTTTGTTTGATTACACAACTCTTGTCAAAAACTATTTCACTAAATAACTCCCCTATTTTATAAAACTACTTCAACCGAGTCTTTTTTCAAATATGTTGTCACGATCCGAAATCCCACCTTCGGGCCATGACTGCGTCTAATGTTGAATCCGCTAGACAAGCCAACGTGTACAGTTAAACTAACATGATAACACCGAATTAACAAAATTAACCAAAGATAGTTTGCAAATTTTAACAGCGGAAATAGATAAAATTTCAAAGTTAAGTGAAAGTAACAATATACAATGCGTCGCATAAATCCCAAAACCTGGAGTCACAAACTCACGAACTCTCTATAGGATTGCTAATTACAAAGTCTGAAGGAAAGTACATAAATTGTCTCCGAGAACTAGAAGAATAACAAGACAGAGTAAGGAACTAGAGATAGAAGAGACGCCAAAGCCCACGAACGTCAGCGGGTCTACCTTGAAGTCTCTGAGTTGGACTGAAGGATACTCCCTCAACGGTGTCCACTGGGTCCGGTAACGGGATCTGCACAACATAAAGAGGTGCAGGTGTAGCATCAGTACTGTCACACCTCCTTTTCCACTAACCCCCGGATTGATGAAGGGTTATAAGGGAGTTTTTCCACTTTAAGTGACATTATTTGATTTTGGGACTTATTATTGTTTTCAGAGTCGCCACCAGGATTTTTGACGATGCTCCGGGACACCGTTTTGTTTTAGAATCCAAAACCGAGGAAGTTTTGACTCTGTTTTGATTTGTCTGCGACCAGAAATCCGAGTAAGGAATTCTGTTAACCCGGGAGAAGGTGTTAGGAACTCCCGAATTCCGTGGTTCTTGCACGGTCGCTTAACTATTAATATTTGGCCTAAATTATCCGATTATTTACATATTTTAAGCTATTGTGCATTTAGCCCTTTTAATTTTTAGCCGTTTAATATTTATGGATTTATCTTGAAACAAGTCACGATGGAGTGCACTTGTTTGTCTTTTGGACATATTACAACTACGCCACGTGAAATGCACCCGTAATTACAACATGTGATTTTTATTATAAGTTGAAGTTGAAGACGGGGACATGAGTTGT
>ML370340.1:0-22888 GCA_005239525.1 Nicotiana knightiana
ATATTTGAATAACCAAATAGTTTTTTTATCGTGCCACTTGAGTTGACTAATCAAATAGTCTAGTTATTTTGAATAATCAAATATTTTTTTATTTCACTAATAAACTTACCTATATTAGAAGTTTATTTTATATTTTTAACATTTTATTTCACTAATAAACTTACTATTTTAAAAAAAAATATTTATGAAAAAAAAAACTCATCTCAAATTCAAATAATTCTTATAATTTTATTTTCTAAATTAGACCGCATTTTCAAAAAATTACTCTATGCATTTTTTTTTACCTTGAAGATATGAATTAAATTTCTAATTTTTATTATTAAAATTAAATATAATTTGAAATTTATTTTGTATTTTAAATTTTATTACTATTTTTATTATGTTTATTTTGAATAATTCTTTTTAAAAAATATATCTTTGTGTTTGAATTCCCCTATAATTACGATATTGCTAATGTTTAAAGGCTTATTAAATGATAATTACAAATAAGTAAAATTAACTCTAGATTCAAAATATAATTTGTTTTTGGATTGTATTCTTTTCTTATCTATTGAATAATATATATTTGCTAACTAAATTTAGAAAGAAAGATATCAAAAAATAAAATAATATATATATATATATATATCTTATGGAAATTTTAACTATAAAATAAAACTTATAATTCTAATTTGAAAATAAAAGGAAAAATAATAATTTTGTTTTACGTATAACACAAAATAATAACTATTAAAAGTATTGGTTATTTTTTAAAGAAATAATAAATGGCTTCTCTATTAAAGTATTTATATCTAAACACTTAAACCAAATAATGAAAAGAAACAAAAAATGAAAAGGAAATAGGAAAATGTAAAAATGTTATTGTAGGGGTTTGAACCTTGTACCTCAAGGACAAAATAAACTTCACAACTATCCTTCAACCAATAAGCCATCCAGCATTTTAGTGTTTTTAATGTATAACGTCGTAAATAAAGGCGCTATACCTGTATTTACTTTTTGTCAAAAGTACATCGTCCAAAAACTAAACGCTATACCTTAATGATAAAAGTTACCGTTAAGATATAGCGTTCAGTTTTTGAGCGTTATATATAATTATGTACTCTTTTTATCCACTTATTTATGTTTTTTTGTGTAAAAATGAATAACATTTCAGTTCTGGCCTCAAGAGAGAGTGCACAAAAGTAAAACGAATGTAACTTGCCGCAGCTTTAACCTATAGAAATTAGATGTGTAATAAATATGAGTATACGACTCAACAAGGACAATTGTTGCTTTTTTGATTTACCATCTGGTATTTGGTACTCCATCAGTATGAAATTTTTGTCGGAAAATCTTACTTTAGTGGTAAAGTATTCCCAAGAAAAACAAATTAGTAATTTTTTGAATTCAAACTCAAGATTTAATTACCCCCTTCAAATACTATAATTGGACTGAGATTTTCTTAACCCAAAGAAAGGGATTAAGATTGAAAAATAGGATATATTCATAGTTGGAGCTGGAGGGTTAGAGGTGAATACGACCTATTGTCTTATTAGAGGGACAGGGACAGCTCATCCTACTCTACAGCTGTCCATATCCCTATTTTCTACCAGCCATTTTCTTCTTTTCTTTTGGATGCATGTAATTTGGCACAAAAGAAAACTTCCCTTTTTAATATTTAGTTTTTTATTGCTCAATAAATACATCTTATCAAATAGTGGGATTTCGGAATAACATAAACTTATAAATGTTAGATAGGTCTTCATTTTCCCTTGAAAATCATCTTAATCCGAGTTTAATGGTATTTATTTTAATTAACACCTATGCATTACTATATAATTTAATGGAGTATTAGAAAAGTTCCCCAAATATTACTCTCACATCTCATTCTCATGTTACATATCTTATACTGTCAATATTCTACAAAATAATTGTTAAAACTAAAAAATTTTACATGATGATATTTGATTCAATGTATAACTTATATATTAATTTAATTTACATATTATATTAGTGAGCGTGAAAATAAAAACAAAACAATGATCGAAGGGCTTCTTTGACGGATAAAGCATCATATAAAATTTGAACTTTCTGTTAGTATAAACATAATTATATATCAGGATTTTGAATATGATAATCTTACATATAATCGTTATAGAAAATATATCTGAATCGTAAGTCATTATCGTTAATTATCTTAAAGTAAGAAAACTTATATTCTCCCACTTAGCCCAATAATCACATAATATTAATATTTAATCATATAAACGTTAGTCGCGCATAAATAAATCTCTTCTATAATGTCCATCATAAACACCATAATACGATAAACTACTAAATGTGAGTTATGGCGGTTATATATAATTTGTCTATATACTCTCTTCCATATACTACAACACTAGCAACTCATCGTACCAAGCCCATAAGCTATAAAATATTATGATCCACAATAATGTCGTATTGAGACTTATCCTGTAACATCTCAAAACAACAATGTGTACGCCATTATGAGAAACAGGAAATCACTAATGTATATCAGAAACACATAAATGAGCTCAGAATGTCAAAACATCATAAATACATCAATCATAAATACAGCCAAGATTCATTCTATGTACATGTTTTTTAAATATCTTTGGTTGTAAACCTTTCGTTAACGGATCTGCAATCATGAGATCTGTTCTAATATGCTCAAGTGACACTCTTTGTTTCTTAACTTCCTCCTTGACAGTAAAGAATGCTTGGCACTTTGGAGTACTTATCGTTCTTGGAGAAGAATACTGCTGCAGAATTATCTCAGTAAATTTTCAGCGGCTTGGTAATGATGTCGACGACCCCAAGTCCTGAAATAAAGTTTCGCAACCATAATGCATGAATTGTGGCTTCAAAACATGCCACAAATTCTGCTTCCATCGTGGATGTAGCAATGACAGATTGTTTGGCACTCTTCCATGATATTTCTCTTTCAGCTAATTGGAACAAATAACCAAACGTGAATTTTCTAGTGTCAATACATCCAGCGAAATCTGAATCCGAGTATCCAACAACTTCCAAATGCTTGGATCTCCTATACATGAGCATGTAATCCTTCGTTCCTTTCAAGTACCTCAAAATTTTCTTTGCAGCTTTCCAGTGATCAATTCCGGGGTTACTCTGATATCTTTTTAGCATTTCGACCGCGAAACTAATATCCGGTCTTGTGCAAGTCTGAGCATACATCAGACTACCAACAATTGAAGAGTAAGGAATCGATTCCATTTCTTTTCGTTCTACATCATTCTTAGGGCATTGCATGAGACTAAATTTGTCCCCTTTTTGAATTGGAATAATTCCTGCTGAACAATTGTTTATGTTAAATCTCTCTATAGCTCTTTCAATATAGCCTTTCTGAGACAATTTCAATAATCCTTGTGATCTATCACGGAATATTTCTATTCCTATCACATAGGATGCCTCACCCATATCTTTCATTTCAAAATTCTTACAGAGAAAATCTTTAGTCTACGCAATATGCCTAAATCATTAACAGCAAGCAGAATATCATCAACATATAGGACTAAAAATATAAACTTGCCCCCACTGATCTTTTGGTATATACACCGATCAACGGTATTTTTCACAAAACCAAAAGATGTTATGGTATCATTAAACTTTATATGACATTGTCGTGAGGCTTGTTTAAGTCCATAAATTGACTTCTTCAGTTTACACACCATTAACCTTTTCCCTTAGTTTCGAAACCTTCCGGTTGGTCCATATAAACTTCCTCCTCGAAGTCTCCATTAAAAAGGGCAGTTTACACATCAATTTGGTGTAACTCTAAATCATAATGATCCATCAATGTCATAATAATTCTTAACGAGTCTTTCCTTGAGACCGGTGAAAAGGTCTCTTTATAATCAATGCCTCCTTTCTGAGTATAACCCTTGGCAACAAGTCTGGCTTTATATCGTTCAATATTGCTATTTGAATCGCGTTTGGTCTTAAAGACCCATCTACACCCGATTCTTTTAGAACTTTCTGGCAATTCAACGAGATCCCAGACTTTATTGTATTTCATGGATTTTAGCTCTTTCTTCATGGCATCAATTCATTTTTCAGACTCATTACTTTCTATGGCTTGTGAAAATGAAATCGGATCCTTATTAAGACCAACGTCAAAATCTGACTCTTGCAAATAAACCACGTAATCATCCGAAATAGCCGATTTTCTAACTCTTTTTGACATTTTCTTAATGGAATTTCTTGTGGTTAATTTGTGTCATATATTTGTGAGTTAGTTTCTTTATAAAGTGTTTCATCCAAATGTTGCTCGGTGTTGTCAAAGTGTTCTTCAACAACTGGAGCAATATTTGGTATTTGTGTGGAAGTAGGCACATTCGTGGGCAATAGAATATTGACCCTCATCTCTTGTATTTCCACATTTTGCTTTTCAAAAATCCCATTAACTTCACCACTCTCAATGAATTTTGCATTACCGGCTTCAACAATTCTCGAACTATGGTTTGGACAGTAAAACACATACCCTTTAGATTTTTCTGGGTAACCAATAAAGTAACCACTTACTATTCGAGAATCTAATTTCTTTTCTTGTGGATTATAAACTCTAGCTTCCGCTGGGCAACCCCAAACATGCAGGTGCCTTAAACTAGGTTTCCTTCCTGTCCACAGTTCAAAAGGAGTCTTTGGAACTGCCGTACTAGGAACCTTGTTTAATAAATACACAGCGATTTTAAGAGCATACATCCACAATGATTTGGGTAATAAGGAATTACTCATCATGGTCCTAACCATATCCATAAGTGTTCGATTATGCCTTTCTGCAACACCATTTTGTTGAGGTGTTCCTAGCATAGTATATTGTGCACATATTCCACGTTCCTCGAGGAACTTTGCAAATGGACCTGGACATTGTCCTGATTCGTTATATTTACCATACAATTCACTACCTCTATCTGACCTAATATTTTTCACCTTTTTATCTAATTGCCTTTCAACCTCATTAACAAACACCTTGAGAGCATCTGTTTCTTGAGATTTTTCTTTCAGCAAATAGATATATCCATAACCTGAAAAATCATCGATAAAGGTAATAAAATATTTCTCTCCACCAAAATATGGAACATCAAAGGGTCCACAAATATCGGTGTGTATTATTTCAAGAAGTTGGGTGCTTCTTGTGGCACCTTTCTTATTATGCTTGGTTTGCTTTCCCTTACTGCAATCCAAACATATAGTAAAATCAGTAAAATTTAGATTCGGAAGAATTCTTTACTAATCTTTCTAACCTTTCTTTGGATATATGACCCAAACGTCTATGCCACAAGTAAGCACAACTTTCATCTAGTGAACTACATTTAATTCCAACATTATGTTTGTCACGACTCATTTTCGGAGTCGTGATGGCGCATGTCGTGGAACCAGGCAAGCCACCCATTTTATCTAACTAACTACAATATCCAATAAAAATATCCTTCTTAACAAGTCCGTGGATAAAAATAATGATAAATCAAAATTTAGAAACCCGTTTATGAAATTTAAAACCCAAATCCTACAAACCCCCGATCCAGTGTCACACAGTCACGAGCTGCTAGTACTTAATACAACCAAAAATAAATGACCAACATAGTTTGAAAATAAATACAACGGTAGAAAAGGAAGAGAAGACGAGATCACAGTCGCCAGCTGCTACCTCGTCAACTCTGATGAAACTGCTGCTACTCACTGACCAGAGCTGAATCCCGATGTACTTGGATCTGCACACAAGGTGCAGGGGGTAACGTGAGTACACCAACTCAGTAGTAACGAAACCAAACTACGGGTTGAGAGGTAGTGACGGACTAAACCTCCGATAATTCGAACAACAATATATAACTCGGACATGACAGTAATATATCAAGAAATAAACACGATGCATCAACATATGTGTGTAACTTTGCATCCTAGCATGAATTCATATAGAATCAAGAATGATGTATACTCGGTAATCAAACTCTCATAAGGTGGTCCACCCAGTACTAGACTACGGCCTCCCGCCCAGGGAAGTCCATCCCAGATATTACATAAACACAAGTGACATTGTCACCTAGTATTGAGGAAAAAGGCCGGTCCAGCCACCACAGAGAAGATCCATCTCCGGAACATAATACCCACGGAGGAAATCCATCTCCGAAACATAAGACCCACGGAGAAAATCCATCTCCGGAACATGAGACCCACGGAGAAGATCCATCTCCGGAACATAATACTCGGAGAAGATCCAACAGGGAAATCCATCCCTCAATATATGTGCGCTCACTAGGGGTGTAAAGATTTCGGAGGGGCTCCTTTCAGCCCAAGCGCTATATCAAGCCAACGAAGGCATGATTCCAGGATCGCTGCGGTGTGCAGCCCGACCTCATAGCTGTCTCAAAACCAGGCTCCAAGCCTCACTCAGTCAGTACCTTCCAGTCTCACTCACAATGCCCTAACATATAAAAATCAGCCCAAACCAATGATAATATAGAATAAACTAGCAACTTACGAGACTGAGGCATGAAACATATACTTTAACAGGATTGAGTACATTAAAACACTAATCATAGATAGAGACAGTAATAATCGACCGTTCCGGTCTGAACATATCGGCGTGAATCCTTAACATTTATACTTAGCATGATTTCTATTGCGTTCAAGGTAATACCACCTTCACAGTACAAATATCAACCTGAGATAACCAATAGACAGTGCCATGAGATGAGCCAGGCTATAAATATTCGGTAAACGCCCGCATGCCCGTCACTTGGCAAGTGTGTCACCTTAGTTAACATCAAATATCAAATAGTTTGGGGTTTCGAACCCTCAGTTCCAAGTTTGGAAGCGTTACTTACCTCAAAACCGGCTAATATACTACTCTGCTGCTCTTGCCTCTAAATTCGGCCTCCGAGTGCTCCACATCTACCAACAATCAGATGTATATCATTATAATATGCTAAGGAACTAATCCCAATCGAAATGTATCAAAAATACTCAAAAATCCCGAAATTGGTCAAACTCGACCCCCGGGCCCACGTTCTGAAACTCAGAAATTTTTATACCAAACTGTTCTTCATCATCTCACAAGTCTGTATATATAAAAAAACACTAAAATCGGAGTTCGTTTGACCCCTCAAATCAATCCCTAAAAGTCTCATAATCTCAAGCCCTAAACCCACCTTATTCTACTGATTTTTCATGAATTAGTACTGAGATTATGTTCTATAATCACCCATAAACGAGTTTTAATGATCAAAACACTTACCTCTATGAAGAACACTGATTTTCCTCTTCAAAAATCGCCCCCAAAGCTCTCCGTCCGTACAAAAATGTGGAAAAAAGGTTTAAGTCGCAAAGGGTTTACTTATATACTTCCCAGTGATTTCTTCACTGCGATCGCGGCAAAAGCCACGCGATCGCGGTTCAAAGAAGCTCAACCTCACGCGATCGCAACCAGATGCACGCGATCACGAAGACCCTTTGACCTCACCCACACGCGCCTGTCATGACCCTACGCGATCGCGGCCTAGCCCACGCGATCGCACTTCACCTTATTCCGAACCTACGCGATCGCACTCTGATACACGCGATCGCGTTGCACAATTTTTGCCTGGCCCTCGGAGTGTTCTACGCGATTGCAGCCTTTGCCATGGGATCGCGATGCACAATTACCTGCTGCACAAAAACCAGAAAACCAGCTCTTCCTTTAAGTCTAAAAATGTCCGTTAACCACCCGAAATCAATCCCGAGCCCCTCGGGACCCCAACCAAACTTACCAACATATCCCATAACATCGTTCAAACTTAGTTGCACTCTCGAAACACTAAAACTAACATCAAAACATCAAAATTACATCGAATTCAAGCCTAAGAACTTTGAAATTCTAAAATGCACCAATGATGACGAAACAATCCAAAACAACTCTAATGACCTGAAATTTTGCAGACACATCCAAAATGACATTACGAACCTGTTCCAACAGTCGTAATTCTATTTCGACCCCGATAGCCTATTTTTCACTGTCAACCGAAAATCGCCAAAAACTAGCTTTCACCAATTCAAGCCTAATTCTACACCGGAAATCACAAAAATATTCCGAACACACTCCTAGGTCCCAAATCACCTAACGAAGCTATCCGAGCCACAAAATCCGCATTCCGGGGTCATTTCCCAGTAAGTCAACTCTTAGTTGACTTTTTCCATTATAAGGCTATCTTTAAAGACTAAGTTACTGAATTCCCATTTAACCATTCCAATTTCAAGCCTATTGACTCTAACACATCAATAATAGAATAACCAATCCATGACAAGTCAATGACAACAATAAAAATACAAGTTCTACGTAACGATAGACCGGGTCGTTACATTCTCCCCCACTTAAACATACGTTCGTCCTCGAACGTGCCTAGACTTGTTCCAACACCACCAAAAATTGTTGTGTAAACTTCCTTGCACATATTAGGAGGTGATCCCATGTCACCTTACCCCATCTACGTCCGATAACATAGCATGACTGAAATTTCATTATCAAATCCTGACCCATAGACCTTAAAACCAAGTTTCCACTTCTGAAATAATTAACAAGTTCAAATTTCCACGACTATAAGCTGAAATAGTATGAACAGGTTGTATCAACCCATATCCGTAACTCAAGATGAAATCACATAATATACCGCGTGGCTCAACCACTCATAGCGATAACTCCTAACCACAACAGTTGTTCAAACAACTTAATACCGGTACATACCCTCTTATCAAACCATGCTTCGTTCTAACACTTCCATATATTGTCGATGATGAAAGAAACATGTATAACCTAGTAACCATTTGCCCGATCAGTATCAATACCATCCATAGCCATAACTTGTGCAACTTGTGCACTCAATAACAACATACCAAGAGTTCAATTCATTAAATAAAGAAGACTCGCACGAGAGGGCTATCCTGCCACTAACACTTACCATTACCACATCATACTAAAAGCCTGATACACATTGTGAAACCATATCACACAAATCCGACACCAAGGATCATACCTCTACCTAACCGAGCTGCAAAGCATGATCCCATCCAACCTCTGGACCACATGACACACTCCAAACCACCTTGCTCAAAATCAATAACCATGAAAAATTCAACATCAATTACTCAAAGTGCATTGCCATAATCACGGGAAAAAATCGGACGATACCATGCCACCCAAACCAGCAATAACGTGACCAACACGTCTCAATCCTAATAATCCCAATTAAGACCGCACCCTATGCATATACAACCAATGATCAAAACTCCTCGAACACTGAAAGGTAACTCATAGATCAATCCAAAGCACGAATAAGCTCAATGACAATCAAATGGTACATCCCTCAACAATAGCATTTCGGAGTCAACAATTCCGACTCGGTGCAGACCACACACCCATACCGGCCTACCAATAACTCTAAGTAAACTCTGGTCACCCACAACAGGTAGATAACTCTCTGAACGTTCATAATGACTGAATCATGACATATACTAACACCTGACTAGCTTGCTCGCATCCTCGTAGTTCACAACTACAAAAATAATTTGTTCATGAAAACTCCCAGTCTCAAAATCCATGAGGCGCACCAATTACCATATCTGATCCCAATTTCATCGCTCAAATGTATAACACGCCCCTAATACTTTATCATTCCGCGAGGTATACCCCCATAATTCCTCTGTGTCACTAAGAAACCTTGAATATCAGCAGTCGATCCAACAAAAGAGCGTCGTAACACCAATGAAACGCCCGTATTCAACATATTGTCCTTAATGAATGTATACTCTCATCCAGCCACCCAATAGTGGTATACTTTACCTAATCATCTGAAGCTTCCAGCTGTGACCTTCCTTCCAGAACTGAACTGTGACCTCACATATGCCACTCTCCACTATACACAAAACACCGCATACGCCATGCAATCCTATGATAAATATGAGAACTTCATGCTCCCTTCCTAGCCACAACAACTACGTACCCAGCTAGCCAAGAACTTTCCATTCGATCCCATCTAGAAACAAAATCACTATACATCACCTGGCCCTCACGCCCGTAGAAATATACATCTCCAACCGTGGTAGAAACCATTAAGAACTCCCGAATCACACTTGTATAGCACCAAACCATCAGGACTGAATCCTTCTAACTCAACCAAGCTACGCATACCACCAGATTCCAAGAGAATTGCTAATAAACACATGTAACAACTCATTACCTTATAAACACCCAAAGAACTAACCATATCCCTTATTATCCCGATCTAACCTACTACCAAGTTGTCCTATTTATTCAAGTTCCTTCTGACTTACTTTCGAATTGATACTTCTTCTTGCCATAATACCTCAATTCTCAATCCTGACTCACCGCACGAAACCCGAGTATAAAAAATATAACGTCTAAGGCTCATAGGCCGCTGAATACTCCCTCAATTATCCCCAAATGCACCACATTAGAAATACTTACCCTAAAGAGACTTCCTACGAATTTAAAGTCATTACCTTTGCTTTCCTGATACTGGTGGATTGAATCCATGATAATGCAAATACACCACAAGCCTTGACACCTTTCCCGTAATCTCAGTTCTAGCCCTTTTCACACCTTGAAGATCCTCGATCGCTACATATAACCTTGAATCCATCTGAACCATTCTCGAACGCCATGTACTCTACGAAATTTCAATTACACTAACCAAGTAAACAGAACGACCTGACCCTGCTTGCAATCCACATACTAGGAAGGTAATCCACACCTTTGAAGCAACAAGCACGCTCATACATTGCACATTCTACACTTACCAGTACAACTTCATCATACAATGAATTCCATTATCCGTAAAGTACATTACAACTTGTATCGAAGAAATTTCCATTACTCGATTCATTGCCAGACTCCACCTCTGCAGGTCATAACTGATTCACCAATATACCTCAATCTGAAACCAATACAACACATAATCATGTAATCAACTTATCAATAGCGAACTCCCCCACTTGGCTCAAAGCCAAGGATCACGACAAACAAGACTATGCCCACACATTATCACTGCCACCATGCTGTGGTGGGATTCAACTAAATCATCCATAAGCTTATATGACCCAAACCATATAACACTCAAATCAATTTCCAATATTGCATACACCATTGTGATGTTCATGCCAACTCTCATAAGCGATCTAAACTCAAATTGCAAGATGCATCATTTACTGATAGAGAGAACTTACTACAGATAAACATAAGGGTCAAACACCTCAGGACAACCCGCAGGAGATACCCCTACCTGCTAAATCTCAAAATGTTATCTCCCTATACACCTCCGAATATCATAGCTATCACACAATCATTATACCTTCCTACAGTAGAACACAACCACTGCCTGCCCTCGAGACATCCCATAAGCGGTATAAAAACCTGAAGCTAATGGCAATACTAACACTGGAGATGTGGTCCAGGAATTCTTGAGCTTCTGGAAGCTCCATTCACACTCGTCTGACCACATAGATACCTTCGCTGGACACCACGTGTCCCTAGAATGCTACTGAACTAAGCCAACAATTCACACTTGGAGAACTTCGCACAAAGCTTCTCCTCCCTATACCCTTGTAATACCATCATCAAATGCCGAGTATGCTATCCCTGGCTACGAGAGTACGGCAGGATGCCATCAATAAATACAATAACAAAGGAGTTATAACACGGCTGAATACACCGTCAATCAAATACATGAACGTTGTTGGGGCATTGGTCAACCCAAAAGACATCACCAGGAACTCATAACACAACAGAAAAATCTACTTCACTCCACAACTAAACCACACGGGAGGTCCTTCAATACACTCACAACTCGAAGCCATATCCTAACTCCAGGTGCCTTAAACTAGGTTTCCTTCCTGTCCACAGTTCAAAAGGGGTCTTTGGAACTGCCTTACTAGGAACCCTGTTTAATAAATACACAGCGGTTTTAATAGCACACATCCACAATGATTTGGGTAATGAAGAATTACTCATCATGCTCCTAACCATAACCATAAGTGTCCGATTACGCCTTTCTGCAATACAATTTTGTTGAGGTGTTCCTGGCATAGTATACTGTGCACATATGCCACGTTCCTCGAGGAACTTTGAAAATGGACTTGGACATTGTCCTAATTCGTTATATTTACCATAATATTCACCATCTCTATCTGACCTAATAATTTTCACCTTTTTATCTAATTGCCTTTCAACCTCATTAACAAGCACCTTGAGAGCACCTGTTTCTTGAGATTTTTCTTTCAGCAAATAGATATATCCATGACGTGAAAAATCATCGATAAAGGTAATAAAATATTTCTCTCCACCAAAAGATGGAACATCAAAGGGTCCAAAAATATCGGTGTGTATAATTTCAAGAAGCTGGGTGCTTCTTGTGGCACCTTTCTTATTATGCTTGGTTTGCTTTCCCTTAATGCAATCCAAACATATAGTAAGATCAGTAAAATTTAGATTCGGAAGAATCTCATTCTTTACTAATCTTTCTAACCTTTCTTTGGATATATGGCCCCAACGTCTATGCCACAAGTAAGCAGAACTTTCATCTAGTGAACTACGTTTAATTCCAACATTATGTTGAACATTAAGAAGGGATTCAGAAAAAACCAATATCGAGTTTCAATTTATATAAACCATCACTAAGAAAACCAGAACCATAAAAGATAGCATTCTTATATAAATTAAAACATCCATTTTCAAACTTTAAATCAAATCCATAAACATCAAGTCTTGAAAGAGAAATCAAATTTCTAGAAACTGAAGGTACGTAAAGAGTCTGTAATAGATCAAGGTGACGTCCAGTCTCCATGATCAAACGATAAGTCCTTATACCTTCAATTGGAGCCTTCATACGACTTCCCATGAACAAGAAATCTTTTTTTGGATTTGTAGTTTGGATCGTAAGCAATCCCTGCAACGTAGTAGATACATAAGTAGTTGCACCAGAATCAAGCCACCAAGTATTATTAGGAACTTCTACTAAATTTGATTCGAAACATACAAAAGCACTAATTGTACCTTTCTTTTCGAACCAAGCTTTACGTTTCAGGCAATCTTTCTGATAGTGTCCTTCCTTGTTACAAAAACAGCATGTATTTGCCTTATGTTCCTTGTTAGCATCCTGTGGAGCTTTAGCAGGTGCTTTCTTCTTCTTGAACATGTTGGCCTTTATTTTAAGTCCTTTACTAGCTCCGTGACCTATGAGGTTAATTGAATGACTCCCTTGTTTCTTAAGTCTCGACTCCTCCTGAGTAAGCATACTGGACAATTCACTAACATTCCACTTATCCTTAATAGTGTTATAGTTAATTTGAAAAGGTCCATACTCAGGAGGCAACGAGTTCAGAATAAACTGAACCAAGAAGGAGTCATCCACTATCATCCCCAAGGTCAGAAGTCTTGCTACAATGTTAGTCATCTCGATGATATGGTTTTGCATACTACGCGACTCATCAAACTTCATGGTCGTGAGTTCAGCCATTAGTGTACCAGCGAGAGACTTATCTGCAGAACGAACACGTTCTTCCACAAACGTCAGGTATTCCCTGGCACTTTTTGTTTGTGGAATAGTACTCTTAATGTTGTTGGCAATATTCATTTGCATAAACATAAGGCTTAGCCTATTAGAGCGTTCCCATGCTTTATGGAAAGACTTCTCATCCGCACTGCTCGAATCAGTAATGACAGCGGGCTTATCATTCGGCAGAGCCAAGTCAAGATCCATCACACGTAAGTGGAACTGGACTTGCTCACGCCATTCAAAGAAGTTCAATCCGATGAACACAGTAACAGACGAAGCAAACAAATGAAAAGGAATAGTTGAAAAATAGATACATGCTCACAAATCAATATGGATTCAACAAAACAGTTAAAGCGTATCGCAATTCTCCTTTGGGTAAATACTACGACATACTATTATAACTTAAATGTCATTTAGTCTTTAATAGGTAATTAATTAACCAAATATGTAGGCCATCTTTGGTCAGACAATATATATTTGACTAAGAATATTAATTTACCTCATCATATTCACTATTCATAGAATAATTGATTCACCTTTGGATAAATCCTTAAGTTCTAGCAATTGAAATTAATTTATCTATTATTTTTTAATTATAGGCATTTCATTAATTTCATGGATAAACTATAATTTTATGTAAGCATATTTTCATAAACAAACTAGTTTGGCCACTTTGGTGACTAACAAACTATATAACATAAGTGCAGACACAAAATAGAGATCATAAGATTTTATGCATGTGAATCCTTTAAAAATATTCTAGTTTGATCACTTTGGTGACTAACAAACTATATAAACATTAATCAAATACATAAAATAAATATATATAGGTTTATCAACTTAATGATCAAAATATATTATATGGCCCAAAACAAAATACTTTAGGGCATAGAATAATTACCAGTAAGCTAAAACTTAAGGCAGCTGAATCGATAAAATATTAATAACAAGCATAAGTAATCCAACTAAAGAGGCCACACAATGAATGTCACATTAGATTGAAAAATTCTTTGTATTTGTCCTTACATGTATAGCTTTAACAAAATACAATCCTAGAGAAAATCAAGGGATCTCGACGGTGTGAACTTTTTGAATCTGCATCGTTATAGCTTTAATGACAAATCTTCTTTATTTTACTTAATAATTTATTGATAGACATTAAAAGCTTAAAAAGGTAACAGTCATAGGTGTTTTCTTCCAAGAATTAACTTTAACAGTATTCTGTTAATTTCGAAAGGTACACAAAGTCCAAAATAGACACAGAATTCACATGTTATACATATATGTGTTTATATTCTTTTACGAAGATTATCGGTCCAAGTATTCCAGGCTCGTGATATCACATGTTAGTATAAACATAATTATATACCAGGATCTTAAACATGATAATCTTATATATAATCGTTATAGAAAACATACTTGAATCGTAAGTCATTATCGTGAAGCGGAAGCGTTTATCGAAATTAGTTTCTCACCCCTTGCCCTAGCTTTACGTTACCGCCGCCTTAGTGATGGGAGGAAAAAATACGGTAACCCTAATGGGTGAGGAGAGGACCAATTTATAGAGATTCTCATTTAATCTGGTATGTCCATCAAGTAACTGATCAGACGGATGAGATTTGTTAATTAAATATTAATTATAGGCCTTAAACCTGTTGGGCCATAATTATCTTAACATAAGAAAACTTACACTTTCAATGTTTAGGAACTTCAATTATTGAAAAATGATGAAATTGCATAAAATTAGGATTATATGAAATATTTATGAACATTGCAATATAGAAATTAGAAATGATTGAATGCTCTTCTCCATTTGCAAAGAATAAATTTCTTTCTCGCATTAAAAAAGAAAGGATAAAATTCTTAAGTACTAATGCAATGTTTGAATTACAATATTCAAAAAACGAAAATATTTTAAAGGTAAAAGAGACTTATTTCATGTTAAAATAATATGTCATATTTTAATCTATATTTATACTATATTAAAAGCAAGAAGGCCCTTAGCGAAATGTCATTCGCGTTTTTTACCCTTTAAGAAAAGATTTTACATTGGATAAAAGCGTAAATTCATTTTTTTAGGACTTCTAATTATTAAATCTTTCCTTGTTTGATCATGTAAAAATTCCTAATATTTAAAAACTTAAAATCAAAAAAATAGAGTACAAAGAAGAGATAGTTTTCCGTAATTAAATTCAAAATAATTATTTCCTTTAAAGACGTTTATTTTGGCTAAAATAACTTGACTTAGGACGGTATATTTGAGTCCTTGAAATTCGATTCCTGCCATAAATTTTCTCGATTTCTTGCTACTCAAGTTGAAGGTTGTAGGAGAATTCTAGGACAATAACATCCTGATGGATAAAGACCACAAAAAAAAATTTCTTAATTCTAGCACTTTGTCAATGAGATAAGAAATTGCTCCTTAGAGGGTGAGTTCTCTAAGTTATTTTTTTCTCGTTCTATAAAAATATTTCAACTGTCAGTGATTTTTATCTTGTTTTTAACTTTTTTTATATGATTTTCGAAGAATTATTTTTCATTTTTAGAATAACTGATTATGTAGTTTATTCTTAGAAGAATAAATCACAAAACTCCTTAAGATTTTGAGACTTTCGTGCGTATAATTGAAACTAATTGGTTATGATTGACGAAAAAATTTGACATGCTATCCAATATATTTCCTAATTTTTATTGGGAAAAAGACCAAAAGTTATTCTGAAAAGTTATTTTGAAATAACAAAAAAGTTAACGTCAGTCCGTGGGCTTGAGATTACATAATGTTTATTGTTTCTCAAATCTTGTAGATCTACGTACAAAAACTAACACGACCAATGGAACTTAATTATAGGATTCATCGCTTTATGGCTACAGCTCCTCAATTCTCTCTCGTCAAAATACTGTTGACTTAGAAGGGTGATACTTCTAACTATTATAAGTCGTAGTACTAGGGAAGCAAAGACACTTTCTTTTCTACTATAATTTCTATGGCAAAATTCAATGGTATGCTTTCTAGATATATATACATCTAAGAAAACATTATTTGTTAACTTTAAATAGAAGTTTTAAAATAATAAACCGGCTAGCAAAGTATATAGGTTTTCTTTTTGTGTGAAACTACGTTAATTTGATTCTTTCGATATATAACAGTATGTCTTTGACCTTTTAAATTTCCTTCTTCTCTTTCGCCATCATCAATTTTCGATACAAAAAGTTATGCTTAAAAGACAACTAAATCTTAATATTATAACTTGAAATCAGTTAAAATTTTCATTACTAATTCCTTAATTTCTTTTGTTAAACTATGGAGAAAATTTAGATACAATGATTTAAAAATGAAGATATCTTTATATTAGAACAATATAAAATAAATTCTTGTAAGGAAATGGATATGATATTCAATTGAACTGAAGAGTTACACTATATGGTCATCATTCCTTAGGAAAACAAGGAAAAACAGTGAACAAAAAAATGAAAAACTATAAAAGAGAGGTTACAGACGGCTACAAAGTAGCTAATGAAATAAAAAGCAAACTTCATCCACACCTATTCTAATTGTTGTTGCTGCTATATATGTTATTCCTTGCCAAGCAATTCTTGTCCCTTCTCTAACGACTTGACAGATGCATCATTCCCTTTTGGATTGGGGACCACGTAGTGGTCCAAGTGACTTGGCAAATGCCTCTCACTAGTATTGCGTCTAGGTACTGTAGGAGTGTGCTGTTGATTTATTACATTGCCGACCCCATGAAGATGAACCTTGCCTCAAGGTTCTGATTCGGGAACTTCTGCAGAATAGCGTGAGTATCCTCCCAAGTTGCATCAGAAGAAGGAAGTCCAGACCATTTGATGACATTGTGGAACCTGATGTGCTCCCCTTGAAATAGTGCGAGTTTGCAAGACCTCTTCAAGTTGTAGTATCAAGGAAGAAGACTGATCCAAAAGGTCAATAGGGGTGATCTGGTGCGATGGATTGCCCAGACACTTGCGGAGAACAAAAACATGAAATACGGGGTGAATTTTGGAGGATGAGGGTAGTTCCAACTTATAAGCAACTTTGCCAATGCGTTGTATAATCTGAAAGGGACAAAAAAATCACCTGCTCAATTTGTTATGACGCTGCAGACGAATGGAGAGCTGACGATAGGGACGTAGACGAACATAAACTCAATCACCCACTTCAAACACAACCTCTCAACGACCTTTATCCGCATAAACCTTCATACGCTCTTGTGCTTGTATTAAATTTGCCTTTAATATAGCTAAAACCTCATCACGTTGGCGAAGAGAAGCAGCCACAGCTGGATTAGTTAAACTATCTTTGACATAGCGTGAAACAATTGGTGGAGGACGACTATACACTACCTCAAAAGGAGTTACTTTAGAATTATGGTGATATGATGTGTTATACCAGAATTCCGCCCATGGTAACAAAGAAAACCAAGCAGTTGGTGTATCAGCGGCGAAGCAACGAAGGTATATCTCGAGACATTTATTGAGAGCCTCGGTTTGACCATCTGATTGTGGGTGATAAGCAGAACTCATAGCCAATTGTGTCCCTTGAAGCTTGTGGATTTCACGCAGAATTCAGAGAGAAACAAGGGGTCCCTATCGGCAATAGTGACTGGAAAACCATGGAGGCAAATGAACTCCTGTACAAATACCTTTGCTACTTTATGACTGGTGAAGTTTGTGGGAAAAGCAATAAAATGGCCGTATTTGGACAAACGATCTACAATGACCAAAATAACAGTGCGACCATGGGAAAGAGGCAAACCAGTAATGAAATCCATGGAAATATCTTCGAAGATAACCTCTGGAATTGGTAAAGGGGAAAGCAGTCCAGCAGGTTTCAAATTTGAGTCCTTCATGTGTTGGCAGATTTGACAAGTCATGATAATATTTTTCACATCTGTCCGCATGCTATCCCAATAAAAATTGGAAGAGAGGAAATGAAAAGTACGAGAGAGCCTGCATGTCCACCAATTTTGGAGGAGTAAAATTCCTCAAGCAGTAATGTGCGAAGCTTAGTATCTCGAGGGACAACCAGTCGGTTGCGAAATAAAAGAAGGCCCTCCTGAAATGAGGTAAGGCAGTTGGATCACTCTCCAATTTCCTTTGCCAGGATAATAACTCAGGATCTGTTTTGTTCAGGCCCGCAGCCGGTCAATTAAAGCCAATTCAGTAACAGCCAAGGTGAAGGCATGCAGTGTAGAAACCCGAGAAAGAGCATCAGCGGCTGAATTGAGTCTTCCCGGTCTATAAAGAATCTCAAAATCATACCCGATTAGTTTACTCAGCCAACGTTGTTGTTCGGGTGTTTGGATCACTTGACTAGTGAGGGATTTTAAAGGCTGTTGGTCTGTGATTATAATAAACTTACGGCCCAATAGGTACTGCCGCCACTTTTGAACAGCTTGTGTGATAGCAAACATCTCCCTGTTATAAGTCGAGGCAGCCTGCATTCTTGAAGACAATTTCTGACTGAAAAAGGCAATGGGGTGGCCTTCCTGAGATAGCACAACACCAATCCCTGTACCCGATGCATCTGTTTCCACTGTGAAGACTTTGGAGAATTCAGGCAAGGATAAAACAGGAACGGAGCTCAAGGCCTTCTTGAGTTTTAAAAAAGCAGCAGAAGCCAAATCAGACCAAAGAAAAGAATCTTTCTTCAACAAGTCCGTGAGAGGTGAAGCCAATTAGGCGTATCCCTTGACAAAATGTCGATAATAGCCCGTTAGGCCAAGGAATCCGCGTACATCTTTAACTGATGAAGGATAGGGCCAAGATAGGATAGCAGCAATTTTCTTTGGATCAACTTGAAGACCATCATAAGATAGAACATGGCCCAGATAGGCAATGGAGGACTGACCAAATTGACATTTTGATCGTTTAACCACTAAAGCATTGCTATGTAGACTGTCAAATACAGAGCGAAGGTGATCTAGGTGATCCTTCCACGAATTGCTATAAATGAGAATATCGTCAAAAAAAACAAGGACAAATTGGCGAAGAAACAGTTTGAAAATGGAGTTGGGTATTCGAAAGCCCAAATGGCATAACAGTGAACTCATAATGCCCATCGTGAGTGCGGAAGGAAGTCTTTTCAATATCCGGGGGATGGAGGCGAATTTGGTGATACTCTGCTAATAAATCCAATTTAGAGAAGAAACGAGCATTGTGCAACTCGTCAAACAGTTCATCAACAGTAGGTATAGGAAAACGATCTTTGACTGTAATGGAGTACAAGGCCCGGTAATCAACGCAAAAATGCCAAGTCCCATCTTTCTTCCTAACTAATAGAACAGGGGAAGAATAAGGACTTGAATTGGGACGAATAACACCAGACTTAAGCATTTCGGACACTTGGCGTTCGATTTCAGCCTTCTGAAAATGGGGATATCGATAAGGACGCACATTAATTGGATTAGCACCCGGAAACAGTGGAATACGATGGTCCTAAGGTCTAGAGGGTGGAAGTGACTCTGGGGATTTGAATACATCATTATAGGATTGGAGGAGAAGGGATAAGTCTTGAGTATAATCAGGTAAAGAAGTGGTATATGTAGAGTGGAGATCTAACCGTAGGAGATAAGAAATGGCATCAGTTTGTGAAAAACGACGAAGGGTGGACATATTGATTTCGGTTGGGGAAGAAACAGGGTCACCTACCCAACAAATGCGTTGCCCAGAAATTTTGAACTCAAAGAGACGGTTGACATAGTCTGTAGTACTAGGACCTAGTGTGGCTAGCCAAACCACACCCAAAACAAGGTCAGACCCATGAAGATCAATGACAAAGAAATTAGTGGAAAAAGAAAATCCTTGAATAGTAATAGGAACATCATGGATCACACCAAGACACGTCAACGCATGCCCATTTCCAACCACAACCGAAAATATGGTAGATGGCTNTTAGCAGCATGCGGATTGACAAAATTATGAGTGCTACCTCCATCAATGAGAATTTGAGCTGCAAGGCCCTTGATGTATCCAGTCACGCGAATAGTGGAGGAGTGTAGTCCGCCGGACAAGGCGTGAAGACTGATGGTGAGAAGAGAGGGTGAGGCAGGTGATATATCAGGATGAGGGGAATCAAAAGGTGGTGGTAACAATTCCGATTGGGGATCCTCAATGGCTTCGTCATCTGCTAGAAGAAGGAAAAGTTGGGGTGTAGAGGAGCAACGATGACCCTTATGGTATTTTTCATCACAATTGAAGCACAACTTAATCTCGCGTTTGCGTTGAACCTTTGTTGGTGTTAGTTTTTTAAAAGGGATGCGGCCAACTCCGGGAAGAGAGGCAATCGGAGACGGTGCAGCAGAAGAGATTGACGGGGTTGATTTAGGGTTCCAAGTGGTTTGTTGTGGCAGGGAAAGAGGCTGTGGTTTAGAGAAAGAAGTGGGCCGGGTTGTTTGTTTGGGTTGGGCCAAATATTTCTGCTCTTGTAAAAAAGCCAAACCAATGGCCTCATTCAAGTCCGCAGGACGAAAGGGAAGCACATCAGCCTTAATATCGGGTACAAGCCCTGAAGTAAAGCAATGTTTCAACATCGGCGGTGACATCTCTGTCGTACAGTTAGCGAGCTTTTCAAAACGGGAAAGATAGTCATGAACGGAAGAAGTCATTTGCAGTTTTGCAAGTAAACTCTCTGGTGATTCCAATGATTTTGCTCCAAAACGAGTCACAAAAGCACTCATCAAGTGAGCCCAACCACATAACTGATGATTTCGGTACATCCATTGATACCAATCTCTGGCGTCGCCTTCAAGGAAGAAGGAACATTGATTGATGCGTTCTTCGTCGGAAACATTGTAGTGGTCGAAATATTGATGGGCCTGAAAAATCCAACTCTCCGCAGCGTTACCGTCGCACTTTGGCAAGTCAATTGCTTTGTCTCTGTGAAAGTGATTAGAGGGTTGTTGTTGTTGTTGTGGTTGAGTGACGTTCAAAACTGGTGTGTGTGGTGATGTATGTTGTTTATATCCAGTTTGTTGTTGTGGCGTCAATGATTGACCCAATACAGAGGAAGAAGGGCTAGCAGCGATTGGCATCGGCGTTGGAGAAGGAGCTCTTTGAGAAGCCATGTGCGCAAAAATATCCTGAAGGGTATTGTGGATGGAGTCCATAGCTTTGGTGTGAACAACTGACTATTCTTGGAGGTGTTTCATAGCTTCATCCAAAGATTTCAACCGAGTATTGTGTGCACCGTCACCCATTTGTAGAAGGAGGGTCAATGAAAGCACCAAATGTAAGGAAATGGATTGATATTCAATTGAACTGAAGAGTTACACTATATGGTCATCATTCCTTAGGAAAACAAGGAAAACAGTGAACAAAAAAATGAAAAACTAGAAAAGAGAGGTTCCAGACTGCTACGAAGTAGCTAATGAAATAAAAAGCAAACTTCATCCACACCTATTCTAATTGTTGTTGCTGCTATATATGCTATTCCTTGCCAAGCAATTCTTGTCCCTTCTCTAACGGCTTGACAGATGCATCATTCCATTTTGGATTGGGGACCACGTAGTGGTCCAAATGACTTGGCAAGTGCCTGTCTCTAGTACTGCGTCTAGGTACTGTAGGAGTGTGCTGCTGATTTATTACAATTCTCCTCATCCATTAAAATCGTTTGCGCATGACTCCAATATTTGAGGCAAAATCTAAAGTCACAACAAGGTATCTGAGGTACATGGGGAATGATTTATTTTTTTATTAAGCTTAGCTAGATCGGATCATGTTGATCATTTTAAGAACTTATACTTTTTCCTATATATTTTATAAGTATTTATGTAATTTTTTTAAAGTCATGTATTTCATGTATGAGGTACACATACAATAAGTTGTTCTTTTGGTATATAGTTTTTATTGATTGATACAGTAAACACGTGCAATGCACGTACACTAAAATTAGTAAAAGTATATTAAGAAGGTTTTAAATTACAATTTAAGTAGTAAAAGTTCTTACAGAATAATAGTTTTGGATTTTAAATTTAGCTTCTAAAGTTTACCCATGTGTACTAATTAATGTAAAAATTACACGGGGCGGCTTATTTGGTCGCCCCCATTTAACCTATATCCACTTTTTAAAAAAGTTTTTAACTTGTACCCACTTTTTAAACAACTTCAGACCTCTTTCTCCTCCTTCGTTTTCTAAATGCCGAAGCTTGAGATATTGTTATGCGTTCTAGATTGATGATTCATATATATATATATATATATATATATATATATATATATATATATATATATATCTTTCGATCCAAATCTCCTCAATGATAAAACCACCGGAACTCAGTCCGCAACTCAGGATTTGTCATGTAATG